>JAOTON010001889.1:0-166471 GCA_034440635.1 Lepas anatifera | reverse complement strand
CCTTCGACGGCGAAGTTTATGGTGCCCCACGCATGTAGGTATGGCAGGAAGGTGGTTTTCCAGAAAATATTAAAATACGCATAAACTACTTAGAGATATGATTTTTGGTCGTCAGGGCGGTGTAAATTTTTCTTTCCAAAACTGGACCTCAAATAGTGCTAGTAGACAGACGTAATTCCTGATCTGGAGGCCTCTAAATCATGGGGCGTGTCAGACTTCCCCTAGGGCCGACTTTCAACATATTCCGGGGGCAGTATCGCCCTAGCAAATTGTTCTATCTTCAGTGAATAGGGAGCTGGATGCAGAGATACAGAGTATCAGAGGTTGATGCAGATGGCATAGGCGGATGCAGGAGGCAGAGGCGGGATGTATGGGCCAAGCGATACTTCAACAGACAGGGAATAACTGTGTGGCAGAGGCGGATACAGGAACAACGATGGATACAGAGGACAGAGCGGAACGATGGGAAAATGCGGACAGAGCGACAAGGGCGGATGCGTGACAGAGCGGTTGGAGACGTCAGAGGCGGATAAAGAGGCAGAGGCGGATGCAGGGGCGGGGGCGGATGGAGGAGCAAAGGAAGATGCATAGACAGAGTGAAGCAGGGGCAGGGACGAGTGAGACATAGGCGGATCCAGGGGGCAAGGGGGCAATGCCCCCGATCGACCCTCGGCGCCCCCTGAAAGGCTTTCCGATGGCGCCTCTAATGTCGCTTCACCCCCCAGGATGCGAAAGTCGGCGCCCACCGATAGGATTTGGCGCCCACCTGATAGCTTTTGCCGGTCATAAGTGGCGCCCCCTGGTCCGGATGGCGCCCCCGGTCCGGATGGCGCCCCCGGGAAGGTGCCCCCGGATCGGCAATCCCCATCCGCCTATGGGGGGAGATACATGATGCAGACAGCTGATGCGGGTGCAAGAGACAAAGCCAGATGCACGAGACAGAGGCGGATTCAGGAGATAGAGGCATATTCAGGAAACAGGTGGATTCAGGAGAAAGATGCAGATGCAGGAGAAAAAGGCGCCTGGATGGTGATTTAGAGGGGATGCAGGAGATAGAGACATAGATGGATGCAGGAGATAGAGACATAGGCGGATCCAGGAGATAGAGACAGAGGCGGATGCAGGAGATAGTGACAGAGGCGGATGGTGAGATAGAGACAGAGGCGGATGCCGTGGAGATAAAGACAGAGGCGGATGCATGAGATATAGACAGATGCGGATTCAGGAGATAGAGACAGAGGCGGATGGTGAGATAGAGACAGAGGTAAGTGCAGAGATAATGGCAGAGGCGGATGCAGGAGACAGAGGCGGATTCAGGAGTAGAAACAGTGTCATGGAAATATCTCAATGTCAACTATGTGATCTCATATGTTAAGAAAATAATGTTGGGTCGACTCAACTCCTGAGCTCACAGCTTACAGGTTGACTCTGATTCTGGACTCTCGACTCACCTGATTGAACAATTGATCTGACTCAGAATCAGCCCAAATCTGGAAGTAAGTCGACTCAACTCCGACTCAAGGATAACTTGAGTCGGATCAGAGTCGACTTATACTCTGAGTCGCAACTCAACAATTCTGCTGGTACCAAGGTACCAATGGTTTCCATCAGGTGATGATGATGATGATCAGTTGCCACATTCGGTCGTCGTTTCCGGTGTTATTGTTTATTACGGCGATGGACGGCGCGGGATTACGACGTTCAGGTTAAGTGGGCGTTGAAAATCGGGGCTTAAGTGAGAGTGGGGCTGCGGACCTCGCTGAATAGAAACACGGCTAGAAAAGAAAGAGGGTGTCTAGCTGATTCCGAAAATGTGTCATTTCTCTATATAAAATCTTTGGGGGAAAGTGGACGTCTTATTTAATCTTTACTCTCTTTAGACCACCCCATCACGCCCCCACCACACCAACGCGTCGCTGTTATCGTCCAGCCCCTGGTCACGAGGCGCTATGCTGTGACGGCACAACGGCGGGAAAACTCCCTTCACCCATCTTTAACATTGAAAACTTCACCAAGTTTCGAGGTGTTTTGCTGGCCCCCAAAGGATACAAGACACCATCTAGGCCTAAAGCTGACATGTTTTATGTTTTTGTTTTAGAAATGACCCTTAACTCGTCGTGCCTTTGGTCAATGTCAAATAAAATGGCTCCACATTTTATTTGCCTCAAATAAAATTCGCACTCAACAGAGCTGAATAAGAGACTTCCTTCATATCCCTTGGTCACGCCTCCCCCAAAGCGCTGGAAGGGGGGAAGCTATCTTTCCCCCCTCAAAGGCCGGATAAATTTTTTAAAAAGTATTTATACCAGGTCTGCTGAGTAATTGTGTCTTCGCTGACTGAGGAAAACCCTCGTCTCAGGGTCGAGGAATACAATTCTTGAATGTTTTGAGATATCTTGTCGGGGTGGATCTATGACTTGTCTGTTAGTGTCTAGCCTTAGCAAATTGTATTTATCTCGTAATTTTCACCATAAGGGGTGCATGAGCATCCACATCTGTGGCTGCGCTCTGATCCCTCCCGAGCGGCTTATGCTGGGCCTTTCTCTCTGGAGGGAATCAAACATAAGAAATCCACCTCCAGAGATCACACGACAGCTTATTTTACCGCTTGACATGTATTCGCATCAGGCCTTTCAACGGGCAAAAAGCCGGACTGCGACAATCCCGTTGCTGAAATACGACGATAACACGCCCGCATATGATATGTGAAATAAACAATGTGGGCTAAAATGATGAAATAGTTTCGGGTTAATAGTTCCTTCCCTTACACGCGCATACGCCCCAGCATAAAATAAGAGACGGCATAAATGGATATATCACACACAATTATGCTATGTACATACAAATGAAAGCCAAGAGACATCACTTGATTGGATAAAACCTGCAGGATTCAGCACTCCAGCAACGAGTTCCGTTGGTCCAACCACCACGAGGCACATACTCCCTGAAGAGCGCGCTTTTACCCTACGGACGGCACCATGGAGGTTTTTGTTCGGGGAAACTGACTGGAAGCCGCAATGTAATAGCAGACCTGTGCTATTCTTCCATTTCACTATCCTGAAGGGTATGAAATCCCTCCCAAAGGATGATTTTCAGTCTTATCTCGAATAATCACCACCGGGGTTTCAGGTACTCCGGTGATGATCGAAATAAGGTATGGGTGTCTCAAACATACACGACTGAACATCACAATACCAAAGGAAAATGAACGATACTTTCATCAGACAGGACTGTACACACCCAATCTTACATCCTTGTCCGAAGCGCAACCCCCATTTAATCCAACTCTATTCGTGCCTCAAAATATCATTGAAATGGCTGAACCGTTCCACACTATTCACATACGTCGGTATCAGTCGGGAAGACCATCTCAACCGCTAACTTTTTAGAGGACAAGCCCCACCCACAGCCCACCCCGGTGGCACTTGCTGGCGATGTCCACATCACGCTGAACATATTAAATGTTGGCTCGGTCACAGACCGTGAGATGACAACCAACAGGGGTGCTGCAAACGTCATATTGCCACTGAGATCAAACATAAATAGATTCACTGTAAAGGCAGCATTGACGCCTGGTGGCGGTTTCAGTGCTACAATTTAGGCGTGCAGCATGTACAACTACAAGGGGGTAGACGCTAGTACCGAGGGGAAAACCACTGCCAGAGGCCGTACACGCTGACACAGCGACGGTATACACTTCTGCGGGAACGTATGCACGGATAAAAGCGTCGTACGACCGGATTCAGGGATATTTATAAAATACTGCAATGCCAGTATACACTGTCAAGGCGTAATCAACTCTCTTGTACACAACGATAACATTCGTCCAATATCAGACGAACCCAAACACTTGGAATATCTATCGAGCAGTTTGGTAAATAATGTAGAACACATGATTTTCTGGTGCGTATACCCTTGTGCTAAGTGGGAATACTCACATAAATACAACTGTTAAAAAAAACTCACCGTCATTCGGATATGTTTATCGAGCACAACAACCAGGCTATTGCTACCGTTTCTAAATCCCATTTCAGGTCATGAGTAATAAATACAAATCCGGCAGATACACTACCCTTTGTCCACGAGATCCGACTCGGAGACAAGGCTAACCATTCAAGGGGCTCATCATCATCAGTCGGGTTTGCGGGGCGCGTCGACAGGTTGATGTTTTTGCACTCAGACAGGGACCGTCGCCGCACAACCTCGACTGCAATTTTGTGGGAACCGACACGAAACGCCTGAGCTTTCCGACACCGTACCGCCAACATAACCAATCTGACCTCATCAACGCATCACAGCGATCCCATACTGTTGTCATAAATACTGCAGACTCTAATCTAAGCCTTCCAGTCCTGAATCGTGCACCCCTCGCCACTTCCTTCCTTCTCTAGCTAACTTGTTCACCGTTTCCGAGAGCGTGTGTGGCCCGAATGGTGGTGGCCACTGTGTCATGTATCTCACACAGCAGATGGCATTCCTCCAGCACCGCTCCCCATCTGCGGTCGGTCCGAACTGACCCGGCCAGCCCAGGAACCGCACCATCTCAGGCACATCTGACTCGCGTCCACTTCGGCTCGCGAACAGGGCATTTCCCACGGCTCACCTACCGCGCCTGCCGTATGGCGGTGACCGGTCTCCTGGAGATGCGCTTCCAGTGTCGGAGCACCCTGAAGGCTCCGCAGTGTAAGACCAGCGTCATCTCACCGCCACCAGTTATTACGGTGCTGAGAGGCACCTGAGGCCGTCTGGTGCGCTCGGGGCGCCCCAGAGTGGCTGGTAGCCGGACACAGACTCGGAGGCAGCGGTAGCGGCGGCGGCAGAGGGGGCGGCGTCCACTGCAGAGCGACGGTACACCGATCGCGTGCACAACATCCAGCGTGAACGGCACCGCGGTGGCCACCACCAGACAGTAGTTCAGCCACACCGTGTGAAAGCTGCCGGCGACAGAGGGCACACGTCAGAGGCTGGGGTTGGATGTTAGGACCGGAGTTAAAGGCTGGGGTTGAAGGTTAGCGGCTCCGGCGGGAGAGGTAAGGGGCAGGTCAGGGACGGCGCTCCCGGAACAGATGCGTTATGTTAATGAGAAAGATCAATGTAGAGGGCGCAATATCAAATGCGAACATCAAATATGACTGCTAGTATAAATATTTCATACATGGGAGTGGCGACAAGATTACCATTAATTGTTTGTAAAGGGAACTAGATGTTAGGTCAAATTTAGTATAAAACTCGCTTATATCTCCTCAGCTGAATTTTAATCCCGCACACATCAAATTCCTTCACAACACCAGCACGTGACACTAACCAAGCCTTTTGTTGAGGAAGAAGAGGAGAGCACAGCACGCCGACCAGGTTGAAGCAGAAGCTCATCATGGCGCCGACCACGTCCTCTGGTACAGGGTAGCCGATCTCGGAGGCGTACTTGTACAGCAGGGGCGAGGCCAGCGTACGTACACGACACAGCTTACCAGCACGGCGCAGTACAGGTGCACTGCCGGCAAAGGGGAGCGATGGGGCGGCACAAAGGAGCGGTGGGGCGGCACACGGGGCCTGCGCAGCCCCCTTATAACCAGGCGGTACAGTGCCGTTACAATGGTACAGGAGCAGATGATGAAGAAAACATGACAAGATAAAGGGAGGACCACTATTAGCAGTCCAGTGTGTCCCGATTCTAGATAACGAAGAGTTGAATCCAGTCACAAATAGCATGTCCTACTGTATGAATTACGCAAACCTGATTGAAGGGAATGAACCAATTTGTCGGAACTCCAAAAAGGACTATTTATAAACGTCGTAAGACTGGAAATCCGCAAACCACATTTAGTTTCCACCTCCAATCACTCAAAGCAAAAAACTTAGTCTGCGCGGAAAATTGATACAGAACGCTTGGTATCAAAATGAAATATGGTAATAGCCGCCTCTCACCACGCGGTCCTACAAAACTGATATCTCATTCCAAAATCCATTATAAACGCGGCATCAAGTGGGGCACCCTTCAAATATTTCCAAAGTGAAAACATAAAAATTGAAGGCTTTCCGAAAGCTAATAACATAAGAGTGTTTCAGCGCCGGGTTTCAAACACTTGCCGTAGTTTGCGTAAGCGGCCGGGCAGAGGTGAGTTTACCCAGTGAGTATGGCGCCCAGCCGGCCACTATGGCCAGCAGCCAGCACCAGTGGGCGCACCCCACGGCCAGCAGAATGGCGATGGTGACTCGATGTGTCCGCGGAACACGTCGGTGAGACGCGCCACCAGCAGCGCGAAGCAGCAGCAGGAGATGCCGGCCCACATGCCCATCAGGCTGGCGTCGTTCACAGACACAGAGTGCCAGCTTAGTGGGAGCATGGCCACAGTATGGTAGCATAGTAGAAGCATGGTCAGACTGGTAGCATGGGCACAGAATGTTAGCATGGCCACACCATGGTAGCATGGGGACAATGTGACAGCATGGTAGCATTCTATCGTGATGTAGAGGGGCAGTGCAGAAACAGCGAATAAGATGAAATATGGAGCTGTACGTGAGGCAGGCCATTTTTAACATAGCTAACTGGGGGCCATTTGCCCCCCCAGTCGGCCGAAATGCTCCCCAGTGCCCGGAAATTGCCCCCGAGTGAAATAGACAGATGACCTGTAAAATTGAACAAGGGGATGAGGTGGCTTAGCGGATAGCACCCTTGTCTTCTCTAAGTCACTGGTCCTGGGTTCAAGTCCCGGCGAAGCCTCTGAATAAGTCGATCTGATCCCCAAAATCCCTTCCAATGTAGAATGAGAGTTGGCGACGCCGTATGACCCCGGCAGTTGATGCGTCGTTAAACCCCAACAATTATTATGACTAGAATTGAACAAACTCAAACTGACGAAATGAGACAGAACACTACCCGACAGTAACAATTTTGTTCTATTGCTTATCCCAAATTGGCAATGCACAAATATTGTGTTAAACCTTTCCACCAGTGGCTGGCTCACTCCATCGTGCAAAACGAAACAAAGCGCGCAGTTACGGGAAATCCCGGCAAAGCAGCCTCAGCACCAACTAATCGTAACACTGGAGATAGCCTAGGACCAATCAAACATCGTGTTCTAACCACGACCGGAAGCCCAGCCTGTACCGGGGGATTGTAACGTTGCTTCCCATTTCACACGCGGCAGTTGTCAGCGCTCAGAGCTCGTTCGTGGATTTGGCGGAACCTAATGTAGTCACAGCGCGTCAGACTGGTTGCTGGCGTGTGGTGTTGCGAAGTGCTTAACCTATTTATTTATTACTGTGGTGGAAGTACGGGTAAAAATTTATAGTGAGACCACTGCATGTCTTTTTTTCGGTACGTTGATACGTTGTTAGTTGGCCTTTTCATCGATTCCTTGATGTTGTAAATTGGGAAAGATTATATATTCGGCCAGCCTTCGTCAGAATCATTAAGCTGGCTTCCCGAGAAATCTCTTCGAACAGGGAAAGAGTTGGAGACACAGATAACCCTGACAGTTGGTGCGTCGATAAGCCGCAAAATTAGTAACTGGTTTTTTGCACTACATTTCCTAGATGATTTGGACAGCAACAGCCACACATCATAGTAGGTTTGTACATAAACGTATCTGAATTTAGACTATAAACCACATGTATTCAATACTCCAGGAATCTGGTTACTCTTGCTAAACTCTTAAAGAAAAATAAAGAAAATAATGACCATTTCGAATACATTGCGGAAGAATCAGGGGCTGCCAGGCTGGCCATTTTGTGGCTAATATTTCCAAATTTGGCCTTTTTCCGTGTTTGACTGAGCGATTTTTTTCGGTTGGCTCCTCTTGGAATCTGACCCTTCTTTGGTGCTTCTTTTTCAGCAGCTGGCACCTAAGCTCTTTTTGGTTTGTCTCTTGCATAACATGGCTTCTCTTGGACTTTTCGGACTTGGAAAAGATGTTCTAACACCAATAAAGGAACAGAGCAGCAGAAAAACTGCTATGCCAGTGGGAGGGAGGGACAGAGCCTATGAAAAAAACACGATCAAAAGAAAAAATGACAACCACCGAAAACCGGACGCGAAGGATGCAATACTATAGGCGCCCTTTTGGGTGGGAAAGTCGATGGCAAAGTGCGCCCTCTGAGGCTCCATCCTCCCCCTCCCACTCAACTAAAATCCCAGATCCACCACTGTTGAAGAGCAAAAATTGGGCTGGAAAAACAGGAAATATATCAACTGGTAGCGGGGTTGGTGCGGCCAAGATAATTGATACTTCACACAAATTTTCTGCTTACGTGGATAACATCATTTGGTAGCTACGCGGGATTGGAGGGGCACTCCTGGCTTCCTATTAACCCGCGCCCCACGAAGGGTCCGGCGCTACCTTTGCTCCCAACGAGGGCATCGATGAGCCCTTTTCTCGAAAATATGGTGTAGCGCAAATCTGCAAAGTGCATTAGAAAGGTCGTGGGACTTCATTGGTGATTTTACTTCACCTGTTTACGCGCTCAGGTGAACGGTTTGACCTCCAGACGTCAAGTTGGGTCACGATAGGCTATTTCGACTAAAATGCTTAAGAAACTTGGGCATGGCTCTTATGCCATTAGAGCTATTGAAATTTACTATAGTACGCTTGATAGGAAAATGCCAGGGCTTTTCTCTCCTATTTAGAACATAATAACCTTCCCGCCAATGGTTTGACCTCCAGAGGGCACCTTCTTGACAACATGACTCTGAGGTCAAGAAAGGTCCAAAAGTGACTCCTAAGTTGCAAAATATCAAATGGAAGGCATTGATGAACATACACGATGACGTAAGTTGACCATAGCTCTAGATTGATAAAGGTCATTATACTGTTTTGTAGTGAGGCCAAAATACTGTTTTGATCTCTAATGACCTGTGATGACCTCAGGTAGGTCAACGGAAAATATCGCCCCTGGAATCCGTGAAAGGGAAATTTGGCCCAGAAGGTTTTCTGAGTAAATTGGAGCATTTTCAATTACTTTTGAGACTTTAAGATCATAAGATAGCTTTTTTTCCAAGCCAACTTTTCTATGGGAAGATCACCTTGTGACTTGACCTAAAGTCACTAGACAAAATAACTCCCGGACTATATATTTTGCAAACTCTGGAAGAGGTTATCAAGTGTGCAAATTTTCAAATCAGTGGCCCTAGTAAAAAAATGATACAAAAATACAAAAAATTGATCAGATTAGAAATGAAGCTAATGTAGAGCTGAGACGTTGGAAGTGAGGTTACCGCGGTGACATTGCCCATGGTGACCTGACCTATTATGTCCCCGGGGGTACGACTCAAACAACACGATGCTGCACCTCGTTGTATTTCTGCAATTCTGAAATAAAACCTTATGGGGCAAAAGTTGTTCCCCGGTGGGACAAAGGTTAAATAAAGGTAGTGCGTTAAAAATATTGTGTCCTATCAAGATCAAACTGTCAAAAATCAGTTTTAAACAGCGATATAAGTTGTTTTCTGTGAGTTTATGATTACTTTGAGGGGTCGTTTTAGTCTCAAATCAGACTCTGTGTATTGATATGCATTTGGCTGTTTTAGTAAAAATATAATTTGGACCCTTTTTGGCCCTGCTTCTAACTCTGTTTGACTCTTTTCTGCTGAAAAAATTGGCAAGCCCTGGGCAGCATCTACAATCTTTAGAATATGGAAAAGACATAAAAATTGGAAACATTTTTAACGTTAGCGCTTCTAGGCCTTATTAACGCCCCCAAATGGAGTAGTTGATCCCCCTGAAGACACACTAATGGCCAGCAGAAGAAATGCCCCCCCTCACTGACATTTCCCTTTCAAAATGCCCTGACGTGAGGGCAGTCAATGCGTCTAATGCGGGTAACGAGGACTCGGCAGAAATGATGTCCCCTGCCGCAATGCGTTTCCATTTCAAATTTACTTCATGTCCAGCAGTGTCCCAGCTTTCTGGAGGTATTTCCCGTGTCACAAATATGCTTCAGTAAGAAGAGGCGAGGCTACAAGAGCTGCCACTGATGAGTTACGGACTCAGGCTTCTACATAATCCGAGCGACTAGCTAATAGAGCCACTAGGCCATCTAGACCTTGATATTGCTGTTTTATTTCCCTCCATTCCTTTCTATGAACAGGAAAAAGAAACTTTCTTCTCCCCGAGGTGCGAGTGTAGAGTATCCAGACTCCGTAAACCCATCCTTCCCAGGGAATGAGCGTACCAGGGCTGCAAATCCACCTACGTGCACGGCCTGAAGCATGCATTCAAATATGGCCTTGCATTCGATACAGCACTTTTCGGTGACGCCCCACCTGCATCAAATCACCACGCCCTCGCTGAACAGCTGTGTCACACTCGAAACAATTCGCTGAAGAGCTTCGAATCAGGCATCTAACCTCACGCCCCCCTTATTTCCAGCAGCTACCGGCGACAAAAGGCAAGTCAGCTCTCACCTCCCACTGATACCGAGCACGCGCAGGTTGATGTCCATGACGCCAAACCAGGCGCCCATCACGCCCTGGGACATGCTGTAGGAATTCAGCACGATACACACCAGGTCCCGGTTCCTGCCGGCACGGCGGCGGGGACGGGTTACACACCGACTTCTGGGGACGGGTCACACACTGGCTGGGACGGGTCACACACCGAGCTGGAATGGGTCACACACAACGGGGACGAGTCCACACACACGACGCAGCGGGGACGTGGGTCACACGCCGACTGGGACGGGTCACACGCCGACTGGGACGGGTCACACACTGCGGGGACGGGGTCACACACTGCGGGGGACGGGCCACACACGGTGGGATGGGTCACACCACGGCGGGGACGGGTCACACACGGCGGGGACGGGTCACGGCAGGGACAGGTCACACACGGCTGGGGACGGAGTCACACACGGCGGGGACGGGTCCACACACACCGGCGGGGACGGGTCCACACACGGCCTTGGGGACGGGTCACACACGGGCGGGGGGACGGGTCACACACCAGTAGGGGTTACCACCAAGATGGGTGGGCTCAGCTCTTGAATGCACACAAGTATCTTTTTAGAGGGAGAGATGCGTCACAAAGAAAGAACAAAAAGTTGGAAGCAAAGAAGCTGTAGGATTCGGTGTTTCACAAATTCGTTTTCGTTTAGGCGCAGGATGTAATAACCTCATATATTCCTTTCTGCATAGAATGAGCATTTTACAGATTCCAAAAGGCTAGATACCACACCTGCATTGGGGAGAAGGAAACCAAGCAGTTCAAAAGTATTAATTTCATATTTTTGAATTGTAGGTCAACCCTAAAAAATATAAATTTCCAAGTTTCTTTTTCACCTATCATAGAACCGCATCGAAAGTGGAAATAAGAACTAACGATATCAAGGTCTAGATGGCCAAGTGGCTCTATTGTTCATCTCGCCAGACTGGTACCTGGAGATGGATCAATGTGGGTTCGGTGAAATCACCTTCCGCACATGTCCCATCCACCCGTTGGAGAGGATCCCTTAAACACCAAAACCAATATTCCCTGTAATTGGGCACGTGTGTCTGTTGAAGGGAATGGTCCTCATAAAAATCGTTTCAAACAAAGAGCCACCGAAAATACACGCAGAGCGTGTGCGCTGTCGGTGCTGGCCTACGCGGGTCCTACTCCACCTCAGCGCCAGACGTGAGTCCCTCTCGGAAGCTGACTGTGTTGGAGGAGGCAGACAGCGACGGGGGCAGCGGCGGTCGCGACGGAAAGCTTACGCCAGAACCCAGCACCAGCAGCAGACAGCAGATGGCCGCGTCTAAGTCACCAGGGACGAATAGATTTACAGCTGCATCGACCAGCAGCTACCACTGGAAAACTCCGGCTGCGTGGGACGGAAAGTACGCAATGACCAGCTGCAGACGACTGGCGGCGCCGTGTTCGGCCGGTGGCTGTTCAGAACCGTCAATTCCGGCTGACCACAAATTATCCGCAGCAGCCGCTCGAGCACTCATCTACAGCTGGTTCAACATGTATTTCTAACACACCATTCGCCATGAGGTCAAACATCAGTGGCACGGGAATCGAGTACGAACAATCAGCTGCATCAGTCACAGCTAACCAAATCTCAGGCCATATAAAGCTAGCGTTTAGTTAAAACTTAACAATGTTTAAGTGAAAACGAGTTATGCCAGAACGAAGAGCAGAACCTTGCAGTTCCGTGCCTATAATTCCCAATAAGTACGCAGGCGCTCAAGCATGGGACATAGAAATGGGCGGTACTGACCGATGTACATGAGATCCACTGATCTCATCTCCCAGCGTGGCCGCCTCAGTGCCGTTGGTTGCTGTTTCCGAACGCTGTCCACCCAGATGGCTAACCCAGCCGACCCCCTCAGCCAACATGGGCGCTGAAACGTCAAGCACGAACACTCACGCCAAACCAGGTGGCAACGCACTGACACGCACCCGGTGGGACGCAATACTGATAATCCAAGAACTAAACCACAGAACTGGCGGAGCGGGCCGGTCAGCGAGAAAAGAGGTTGTATGTGACGGATGCTTGCTTTCAATTCGGAAGAATTCATCATAGCTCATCATAGCTTCATCAGTTAGCTCACAGCAACCACAAAAGATTGTTACAGATAAACCGTTTTGGTAGAGAGCTAATCACTGTCAAATCCTGCTCCGGTCGCCGAAAAATTTGCTCTTCCGACCGCGTCAGACAGTTCCAGCCATAGGTGCCGTCGGCCCGTCACTGACCGGCGGCGGCGGTGAAGTTGTTGGTGCCGGGCGGCAGCGGCGGCGTCTTGTTTGGCTGCGACACCACCCAGAGGTCCCAGCAGAAAACTGCCGCTCATCCCTAAGCTGGTTCATCACGTTCGGTACACCTGGGGCGAGGTGGAGGGGGTCAACACAGACAGCAACCGGTGGGCTGGCAAACGTTACTCTGCTGAGGCTTATCCAGAGGGAACTTAGAGACCCCAAACCGTGATTTCACAACAATCAAAACGTAAGTCACGGTAATGAAAACGTAACAGAAATCCTAAGATATCGCATCCAGCCCACACGCATCACCGAACATAGCAGGTAGCCTATGGAGCCCGGAAACAATCTAGGACGGTGTGGAGCGATTCGTTTGCGACACAGGCTGTGCCGGGGGCCTACTTGTGGCGGTGGTGCGCTGGTGCGGCGGGAACCACATGGCCGAGATGTAGGGAGGCGCCGCCATGGCCATGATGCCAGCCACGCCGCAGGCCACAGCAGCCGCGAAGGCAAAACTGCCGACGGCGCACAGAGTCACACACGAAGCAGAATCACACACGAAACAGGAATCACACACGAAACAGAGTAAAACATGAAACGCAGAATCCAGTCACAGGTCTAGGCGGCGACACACAGAACACAGAGTACAATCAAAGACCCAGGCGGCGACACACAGAACACAAAATCAAGCCACAGACCTAAGCGGCGACACACGAAACACAGAGTCCAGTCACAGACCTAGACGGTAACACGCGCAACACAGAATCCTGTCACAGAGCTACACACGGGCCCGAGTGGCGACACACGGACAGTCAAGACAATACGCACAGCCTGAAAAAGGGGGAGCAATCACGTCGACTCAGACCGGAAAACACACTCCATGTGAAATCATTGCAACAATGACGCTTGAACAGGGCTCAGGTAGCCGTAAGGGCATCAGCTTACCATATGCGTATTAACTTTTCCACGAGTTCGAGACACAAGCAAATCACAACGAACTTCGACAAACGAAACCTCACACAAGTTTAACAAGCAGGCATCGAACGTGTGAAGCTTCAATATATCCTGTGATTGCAAGATTCACCAGTCCTGCCGCTGCCGACCCTAAACAAGCCACAAAGCGCAGCTTGAGCATCCAATTTTGCGGTGACACAACGTCTCCTTGCAGGCCTGCGGCTTCGAACAAAAAAACCGCACTGAGAACCCCGAGCGCCATTCCGACACAGAGCGTGCGGCTGCAGTGCGTTAGTTCCGATGAAACAGGCATATTCAGGTTTACTCTGCGGCGAAGAGAAACCGCGACTGCAGCTAGAAAAAAATGTCCCAGGATATACGATGCGCTTTAGCTTCGAGTTCATTTAACTCAAATGGAAAAAGACGCAAGGTTTTTAAATGCCTATTAGAACACACTAGACGACACCAAGGCAGACCTGCAGAATGCACACGATTCGTCATCCGTAGGTCACTACGTATATGACATTCTGCCGGAATTATTTGGAGCGGCTTAGCGGCAAAACGCATTCATCGTATTACCATTGGCTTCTTATGGACGGGTGAGACAAAAACAACGCCTCGGGCATTCCCCTGGCCCGCCCAGTCATCCCGTCCAAGGTGTTTACAGCGCGTCCTGGCTTATCTCGCCGGCATCGAACTCAGACACATAGCGGCTGAGATAGTGCTGACCATGCCGCCAGCGTCCGGCGGCGCTTCTGGGTAGTTACACATCGCCGAGCGACCGCCGGAGACTCACATGTTGAAGAAGGGCTGCTGCAGGGTGATGCAGCGCAGCGCGGTGCCTCCCGCCAGACAGGTCGCCATGACGACCACCGCGGGACGCACCCCTGACGGCGTAATCGGAAGCATAGGTGACGGGGGCGTCCAAGAGGTGGCGCGGCATACCTCGGGTCACACTCAATTCACGTACGTCATCTGTTACAGCGTTCGCCAGATTACACCCTGGCTGGAAATTCGACAGTAAGTTTCCAGGTGACTGACATTGCTGCGCCCCTGTGAAACACGGCGAGATGGTACTCGCACGTAATAGCAGATCATGCGAAAAGATCGGCATGTGAGATAGCAAATCAATTCATGCGCCCAGTTCACTAAGTGCTGATTTTCAATTAAAATAAACGTATCGCTAGCACCTAAGCCATAGGATTGCAAGCCACAGTGACTTATCGGTCTGGGGTATGCAGGAGATATTCATGTCACTAAAACATTAGAATTTCGTGGCCAAAAGTCCACCGCGGAAGGTATCTGCGCGCGGCCAAAGTCAGACACACATTTCCAGCCCGCCGTTAAAACGGACCGGGTCGAGGTAGCGACCCTCCAGCGATAAACAACGGGCCATCCAATGTCACTGGACGAGAGACAGACCCGGCACATCCGCCCACCGCGGCGCGACCGCCGCGAGATGTGTCGAAACACCACGCTGTTAGCCCACTTTGACCCGCAATGGCGAGGCTAACAGCTCCACAGGTCTAGCGAAAATTTCTGCTTCCACGACCGTTTCTCTACGGTAAAACGCAAAGAAAGAGTAGGCGGTTATAATAAGCTCAGAAATTAATAAATGTAATAGGCCCGAGAATAATTCAACAGAAGCGAGAATGACGATGAATCATTTTTCCTGAACATTTCATGTCGGTTCCTTTCAAAGGCAAAAACAATATATCAAAGCAGTTCAGGCTTGGTTCACGCCTAAAATATACGCAAAGGGTAAAAAATTAAGTGGTGAGCAGAAAAAAACCGTGATCAATGTTGTTACTACACAATTCCGGACAACACAGCAAGAAGAAAAATAAGAGTTTCGTTACTTCACTAAGCTAAATCTGGACCGAAGTCCAGATCAGAAATGCCCCCACCTTTTTTGTCCAGCAGCCAGCAGTAAGGAACCATGAATGTCAGGAAGCCGATAAGAGCGACATTCGTGAGGCTGGATATGGTGAGTTCGCCCCAGCTGGGAAAGGCGACCAGCGCCGCCTCTGTAATTGGACCCCCACGTGTTCCACACGGCGCACTGTGGAGACACACCACATGCATAGATGGTCAGAACAGGGGTTCACATTACAAACAGAGGGTGACAGAGAGCGTACGATAGAAAGGGTCACGTGGTTCCGAGTTCAATGTACTTGTATTCAGCCAAACAGAGCGGAAATGCACGAGGAAGGGACGGAAACAGATGTCATGCAAAAAAGGAATTAGAGACATCCGTTTTTTAAGGCATGGATGGTCGTGATTTTAAAATTTAAAAGTTTGACCTAAAACATCAGGCACGCAATCTACTTGAGACAAACCAGAAACATAGGCCTGACGACTCTTGGGCGGGTGGTCAGCGTCGCCATCGACAAATAGCGAGGGGCCAGTCAACTTTCAACCTCCCACTGGCAAGAAACTTTCGTCTTAAAACCAAAATCCGATCTAGGCTCACTGTTGCCTTTCGCACTCGCTAGTAACAGTTTCCGGTTTATCCCCAATTTGGCTGAATCAACAGATCTGAGGGTAGGAGTCATCCTTATTCCCAGACGTATGGTCATGGACAAACATTACCAAATCTACTTCCCAGCACGAAGCTATAAATTATAACAGAACAGTCACAAACTGAATGGGGAGTGGCAAAAAATCCCGGCAAAACTGCGGATATGAGATGAGATGCTTCGGTAACCCTTCTTCCAGAACTCTGTGGTGTTTCCACCTCTAATTTATAGGGAATATAGCACCTTCGGGGGTTTTGCACTGAGCTATCAGACGCCGCTCGCATACCGAAAAACTCATGGTGGCACATTTCGTCTCTCCCAGAACTCGCCTGTGCCCGTACTACTTTAATCGCACGGATACTAAGCCCGCTCTCCCACACAGCCGTAACGGCCGGCGTCGGCTTTTCGGTGATTACTGGCGCCGACGCGGGGTCGATGGGGCCGGAATCAGCCACTATACACACTGTTTCTCAGCAAATGGCTAGTTCCGGGGCGAATACCATTCTATGCTAGAGTTTCGGTTACTGGACGTCACAGCACTATATCCGTTCAAACCCCACGATAAAGGCATCACACCGCAATTAATTCCCACATACTTGGACCCTCACACAGCGTCTCCGGCCCTGTGGCTGAGGGTAGGACTGAGCTTCGCACCCATTGCACATGGACACGCCCGCGATCCCCGCCAGACTACCATTAATGACAGCCAGCTATAAACAAGGGACAAATGCCCTGGCAACCTGGCCGTGGCAGCAATCCCGCCATACTTTACTCTCTCAGGCGGAGAAAGTGTAAACCTCCCAGTCTGACGTTAATCTGAGAAACAGCTGGTATAATCCGACCCTGGCAACATTCACAAAATGACGAGCAGCAAGGGCCAGAGAGGAGCGAGACCCGAGGAGGCTCCAATCGATATATCTTCGTAGTCACATTGGAACAAAATTCCAACGCTTCGTCGCTTCTTCGCTCCCAGTTAACATTAATCTTAAGTAAATGTATGTGACCGTAGCTAATGACTGATTTGGCTTTCGGCCCAGCCCAACGGAAACCAAGACTCAAGTGAAACCACCGCGGTGGCACAGTTGGTTCAGGCATCTCCCATGTATGTGAGAGGTCTCTGAATCGATACCGACCCCTGGCAGACGTTCCCTTCACAGCCCCTACCCAGGATATGGGAGTAAAACCACCAATAAAAGGTGATTACAATGAGTACATGCACAAATAGGGCTCCTGCCACATTTTTGCCTCAGATCCAATATTTCAACGCTTCATGTGTTACATCTCAAGTTCCTCAGAGATTCCTGGCACCGGTGGCGTTTTTACGAAGCATGCTTAACACGCGCCCCGCTGGGGTCCCTGCCATTACGCGCCCCGCTGGGGGCGTTTCCCCCTCCGTATCTCATTTTCCAGGACAGCTAAAGGAAAATTACGGACAGCATTCAAAAGCTCTTAACGAGACGAAGAGAAACTATACGCAGTATGTTTATGTCAGGTCAATATTCAATATTGAGGTCAGCAAAGGTCAAAGAAGGTTCCATAGGCTTACAACAGGGCGGTGTACGTTTACCCCTCTAGATTTCTACTCAGTGGAGCTAGAACAAATATGTATGCATCATTGGATTTCTCTCATCGTGGCGAGTTGAATGATGTATAATATGACCTTGCTAGGTCAAATTATGAAAATGATCTTACATCGAGCTAGGTCAAGGTCACATGGTGACCTGGTATGGTCATGTTGCATAACAATCGACTCCCCGTGACAGTGTAAGCACAATGCAAGCAAAATGGGAGCTTTATCTCAATTCAGTGAGAAGTTATTGGCAAAACAATCACTGTATTATCCTGTGACCTGGCATGACCTTTGAGAGGTCAGATGGTGAAAAACTCAACTGTAAGGTCAAGATTACGGCAAGAATACACAGTTTGATAATTTTCAGCTTTATCTATCCAGTGTTTACTGAAAACGAGCCCTTTCTATTTTTCACCATAGACATAATGGGGTGACCAAAAAATTAACCCCGCCTTAGGTCAACAGTATCAAAATTCCGAGATAACAGATTTGTAGAGCCTAACGACCTTATCATATGGTAAAAATTTGAAACTGATCAGTTGACAGGTGTTCCTTACGCACTGCTTCAAACTCGTGATTTTGGGTTTGAGGTCGGGTCACTTGACCTTGGATAGCTGCTTGGCCTGACATGACCTGACCTAAAAAAATTGGTGAGATACGTAAAATTGATCAGGGATAAGGTACGGTAAGTTTCATTGTTCTGCACCTCTTCGTTTTTCCGTTACCTGGGAAAAACCATGAGGGGGCGAACTTCGCCCCCCCCAGCGAAGCGCGTGTTAATGGGCAGTTCAATGGTATGATGACCGTAATGGCCACGTGTGATGTCACTCCGGCACATGCCACGTGCCAGACGACCACGTCACTCCTCCACGTCTCGGTCAGCGGGAACGCCAGCCCCAGGAGAGGACGTCACATACTGTCCTTTCCATCACAAGTTTTACAGGAAAATGAGCGAACTTGATTCTTACCGTGATTAAAATTTTCCGGAATAGATCCATGCAATGATATTTCGCGCCACAAACAAAGGCTGATATGCCGTTTTTTCAATAATAATTGTTCCGGGTTTAAAGACGAACCAGCTGCCATGGTTATACAGCGTTACCGACTCCCACCCTGTTGGAAGGTATTTGGGGGATCAGATCAACTTATTCAGAGGCTCCACCGGGACTTGAACCCGGAACCAGTGGCTTAGGAGACAAAGGTGCTGTCCACTAAGCCACCTCATCCCCGTTTTACATATGATCATATGCCGTTTTACACTACAAAGGCAGGAATGCATTTCAAATGAGCATTGGCCAAGGACCGACCCATGCCAAAATATGCGGTAGTTCATTACAACTGTTTATGAAACAGGCGACCCAGATCTTCTACAATCCAAACACACGCCAATCAGCGCGGTATCAGCCTCAGAGCAGACGAGCCCGTTGTCCTTCGAGGCTTCAGCTGGCGAGGACATTAGTGCAATGATGAGAGTTGTATCAAAATGGGGTAGACACGATCCCACACTCGTATTCCGACAGCGTCCTTTCTGAGGCCAGATGGGACCTAAACCCAACGGCAGACAGCACGGGCGCGAGTGCAGCCTTTGGCGGTGGAATTGCTAGAATAGGGCCACTCTGATCCATACTAATACGTTGTGTTCCATGCATTCTGTGATGCGCTTCTGATTTTAAAAGATCCTCTACTTTCGCCCTTCATTTCGAGGTATCTTTTTCCCTCAAAAAGTATTTTGAGCCAATAAAAACCTTCAAAAACCTGGCGGATCCTCCAGTCCCGTGAGGTGCTTGTATCGGCGCCTCCGCTCCGTACCGCAGCGGGGAGGCGCAGCTCTGCTACGAGCGACGACCCCGTGACTGTGACGCAGGCGCAGAAGTGACGTGCACGCGCCGCCGCGGATCCGGCCCTGTTCTGCAGCCGCTTCCGGGCCAACGGACGGCAAGTAGCAGGCCCTCTCCTATCGTCCATCACACCAACCCAACCCTCGTCAAAGTCCGTCACAGCAGTGCCTAACCAAATTCCAATCGTACCACACAGCTCGGTATCTAGGTCCAGCGCTCCGCTCCAGACCGCTAGACATCGCATTAGCACCCGCACCGGTGGGCCTCTGAGCACATTCACCCAGGTGGGGGGGGTTACTTCTGCCAACTTAAACATTTTTGGAGATGAGGTCACTTGACCTGCACTGGTGACCTGACCTGAGATGACCCAACGTTAAAATTTTTGGACAAAGTTGTGCAACTGACCAAGGATAAGGCAGATCACGTCACAATCGTGTCACGGGAGAGACCCGAGGGCGGTTCCCCCACCGGGACGAGGGTTAGTGATGGAAACCGTATAAAATACCCCTGAGTCAGCCAACGAAACAGAGTATCTCCTATGCAATATGCCGCAGAATACTCCAGATATGGAAACAAGTGCGTAATCGCTGGTCAGTGCCAAACAACTCGGACGTCGGCTAATCTCAGCTATCTACTGAGTCATAAAGCGGAAACGTGATACCAGTGTCGGCCCGCCGTTTATCTTATCGGACCCCAAGTCGAATACAGGAATGCGCTGGGTAGACCTATCGGGCCGGAGGGTGTTACCCGATCATTATAGGGGACCGGAGACGAGATCGGCGCCACAAGTCATCTACACGGGGGGGGGTTCGACCCTGCGAGTGGGGAGGAAGGACGCTGACTACGACATTCATTACCATTGTCTCTAAAACGGTTTTGGGGCACAACAGGGTGCGACCCTATTCTAACTTTTCTTTTCTCCCACATAGACCACATTCTCCGCGCCACTGAATACGTTCATTTTTTAGACATGGTTAGCCGATAGCATGGAAGCCGCCTTCCACAAATACCGTACCACATTCGTCTTCGTATTACGCCACTGCACAGCAAATATACAACTGCCGCGGCAGTGTTCGAGCAACCATGGAGCATGCAGAATTCAACGTAAAAATATTAACCGATTCAGATAGAACAATGAATAGACAGAAGATGAATCAGAAATTGGCGGACAGCCGATTCATTCAGCAATCAATCCATGTTTTCCATTCTCAACCATTCAAACAATTGGGTTCACGACTATAGTGATTATCGGACGGCTGATAGCCGTTGTATGCAGGCCACAGTCCACCAATATTTTTTAAACTTAGCGCTCATACAAATGGTGTCTGCACTTCTTGTTATTTATTGGTAATTGTTTCCTTTGATACATTTAGTCGGTCCTTAAAGCCAAAAGTATAATGTATTGCCATCAGGAGAAATATCGGATCGAAACACAATCTCACCGGGGTGATAATATCTCAAAACGCTCCAGAACAGACAAACGGACGCCGTCTGACAACCCCATCACTCTCCGTACGACAGTACCTGCATAAATCCAAGCATGGAGTACACCGCCAAGATGTACCAGCGTCGTTTGTAGGTCTTCAGCAGCGGGCGCGGCACCCCCGCCGCCGTCAGGGGCCGCTGCTCCGGCAGCGCCATCGTCGGGTCTCCGTAGGTCACCATGGTACCGTCGTCGCTGGACAGGGAAGGGTCGACGGGCGACCTCAGCTCGGCCGCGCCTCCTGCCGGCACGCGCTTCCTCGGCGACGGAGACGGAGGTTGGGAGCTGTCGGAGGAGTGCTCCGATACTGACGGGCTCTCCGGTGGCGGCCTGTCGGCGGGCGGCGGCGTCTCCGGCGGGTCTGCGGCACGCGACACACGCGGGGCACAGGGTCAGCGCAGGCGACACAGACGGGGCGCCGGACACGTCTGCGCGCAGGCGGGGGCGACCCGACACCCTCAGCCTCGCCAGGAGGGTGGGCACGGGCGGATACGCCACGTGCCAGGGTGGGGGCAGCCTGCGACGTGACAGTCATGCAAGCGTTATTTGCGTAATATGGCTTTCGAGAGCCAGAATATGACCAGTCCAATATGGCATGAGCATGAAATGGGCTTCAGACACTGTAAACACTAACAACATCAGCCCTGACACCTTCCCCTTCCGCCTGTGGCATCGAGGGTGATGGCAGTCGGGGAGGGGGAAGCCGTCAGCGCCATTGGAGCCGGGTCATGGTTTGTTTGGGCTATAAGCCTGAGCCGCACCACTCCGGCACGTTAGAAACATTCTGTCAGAGACGATGAGAAACGACTGAGTTCCACCGTTCATCTCTGTTGAAGACACAAGTTCGATTCCGGATACAAGGCGCTCGGAGCCAGCCAGTTCCTTCGGCAGGTGGGTGACCTGGGTGGTAGGTGACGCGATGTGCTGACCACATTAAAGGGAATGTGGCACCTTGGTCGAATCCTGGAATTTGGTGTAATTAGGCGTACTTTTAGTAAAAAATAATGAAACCACTCATGAATTCTCTGAAAAATGTACAATAAGCTCAATATTTGGTTTTTAAAAATACTCCTCTAGAAAAGGAAATAAATATCAGCCTGTGGATGATGTCACGATCTACCAACCACTACCATACTTGAAACGCTTCAAGGGCTTCGATTGGCTGATGCTCATCGTGACGTCAGCATATGTCGTCACACCAGTAGCTCACAACATTGGCCGCCGGCGACGGGGGCTGATGGGGGCTGGTGTCAGGTAGGTTTTAGCTTTTTTCTACGGAAATATCGAGTTCCAAGACAAATGAAGTATGGAGTACCGGGTTTTCCGACCTGCTTTACAACTTGGCCATCTCAGTTAAAATCACGTTGTGAAGGTGCCACATTCCCTTTAATAGTCAGTGCTGACCACATTAATAGTCAGTGAGTCCAACGGTATGCGCAGGATTCTCTTTTCCTATGAATTGCTTTCGTTTAAATCACTTGACACGTTTTGTACCTAATTCTGATAGCAATACAATACTATTTTGATAAGATGTTAAACGGTCTGCCTCCTCGAATCCTGTGTGTAAGATCCATCTAATACACTGGGATTATACATTCAACCACAGCCCTTGATCAGAATCAACATAATAAAATGGATAAAATCCCAAGTTCAGGGATCATAATGTGCCACGACATCGAATTGGGTTTCATACAAATGCCTTTTGGAATGAATTCTTAAAAATTGGATGTTGTGACAATAATACTTTGGCTACTTCCAGCTCACGGATTATGTCTACAATGCGGCACAACTAGACCAGTAGTTGTGTAACAGACTTTTCATTTATTTCAGCCGCACACCATCTTTTTATTAACAAAACCTCGCTTAATTATTTTGATTGATAATTTTTCCCCCTTTTCTATACGCTGACTGCAGTTAAAATGCTCACAACAGCCATTTCTCTATCACAAGAACATGTTATGCTAAACCAGTACAATTTTTCGGCTGCAAGAATAAGACCACATTGTTTCTCTTTGTTGAGATAATCAATTACATCATAAAAAAGCCTTGTATTTTCGCCTAAGTACCTACCTTTAATATATGCTGATTGAGTTGGAGAAATAAGACTTTCCATAACGTTTTTAAGCCTGTTTGCAATGACTGCGGATATGATTTTGAGGTCGGTATTTAACAGAGATATCGGCCTCCATCCTTTCAGAGATTGTCCATTTTGGCCTATCTTTGGAATTAGAGTAATCATGCCTTCCCGAAAGGAATTGCAGGTATTCCCTTGTGCTATATTAGTGTTGAGGACTGTTAAAAGAAACGGGCCAAGAAAAATCCAGAACTGTTTGAAGAAAGGCGCTGTAAAACCGTTTACGCCAGGAGACCAGCCTTTCTTTATACCGTTTAGTGCCTTCGTAAGCTCGTTGATGGTTATTGGCTTTTCTAGTTCCCTTTTCTGAGGGAGAGTTAGTCTTCTTTCTGTCAGTCTTGTCTGCTAGAAAACGAGACGCATCTACAATAGAATTCGACCCGTTATATTTTTGAGATAGGTGATTTGAAAACTCTTTTAGAATGTGTTGCTTATTGGTGATGAACTGATCTCCTTTCTGTATGAAATTTATTGATTTTCACATGGAATTTCTTTTCTCAAGACTAAGGAATTACTTCAAACATTTTTCACCTTCTTTATGCCATACTACCCTCGATCGAGTAATATGGCCTTGAATTTTTGGCGCCCGTATTTCCTCTAGTTTGTCTTTTGCTCTTGCTAAATTGCTGAACCACATACCTATGCTTGATGCTTGAAGGAATTGACTTTTACACTTATACACTCATACTCATAAAGAAGAATAAGCAAATAGTTTATTCATTTGGAATACATTGCGGCAGCATATGTAATTTCTAAGTAATAATACAAAAATTTGGAAACATTTTTTTAACACTAACACGTCAAAGCTTTATTAACCCCCCCTTTCAAATGGCGTTTTGATCCCCAGAAGGGACTGTAACGGCCAGCACAAGAAATGCCCCTTCTGATTTTTCCATACAAATCCCTTGGAATTTCTTGAGGGTGTGCTACAATTCGCTACCACTATCTAGCGAGTTTCATGTACACACATTTTCATTTATTCCCCTTGTGGTCCTGGTACATGCATTTGCCAAGGCGATTTTAAACAGCTGTTAAGGTGCCACTCGTGGACATCAAAGATTGGGTATTAAAGGGAATTATTAAAGGGCCTTAGTGTAATTCCAGACGGTGGTGTCTTTAGGGACAATCTACGTTAAAAATAATTGATTTGGCCATATTTTGGCTGAAAAATCGTTAATAAACCCAATATTTCGATTTTATTCTGTTGGCAATAAAAAGTCTCAAATAAGCGTGATGTCAAACCATTCTGCAGAACGTGACAGGGGACTCGACGAGACGTTCGGGGCAGCCCAGAAATTTGGTTGCTGGGGAAGACTTTCTCCAAACTGGCGGGCTACTATTTTCTTATAGAAGTTTTTATTTACTCCAATTTTGAACGAGACACCGAGAGATAATCTGCCAACCGACCCTTAACGACCATGAGCGCACGAATCTCAAACTGGACAAAGCGTTCATGCCGTCAGAGCTATTGCAAGCTGGTAAAGTACATTTGATAGGAAAATTTAGGAAATAATTACAATTTCAGCTTTTGAAAGGAATTCATTGACTAATGTCCTTATTCACTTCATGAGACTTTATGTTTTTAGGAATTTTCTCGAAATAGTATCTTATTAACCAGATTTTTCTCAATGACAGTTATGACACTTCTGAAAAAATAGTTTTCCAGCACTAGTTTAACTAATTATGCATTTTTCTTTCAATTTCGTTTTGTTCCCTCCATATTTACCTGACTGCTACCCCAAGTACCAGTTCTTTCCCCAAGAACTCCTCTGCCCCAAGCATGGTGAAAAGCTGCTCTAAACTGGTACTTCAACCCCAAGGCTGCCTCAACAAAATCTTGTCCAAAACCTGCTACATTCGGCAGACTTTATCTCAAATCAGTGTGAGATGGTAATACTTTAGTCAGATTAAACCGGTTTTATTTGTGCCAAAAATATAAAACAACTACAAATAAAGCATTCCTAACTAAAAGAGGGTGCCATTAAGAATTTATTTATTTCATGTAATATATAAAAACATATTTCATGTTTGCAAACACATTCACATATATTCATCACACAGAAAGCAGACCAAAACTCTCACACATAGGTATATGCATCAACAACAGTTAACAACAGACAAAACTATGAAGCACAGCATGATCTCTGCATTGAAATTGTTAACTGATTCACTTTAAAAACACTCACTCAATACAGCCTAACATGACCACAACTGGTTCAGCTGAGCATGTAAGTGATTTTGTTCAAAAAAGAAAAAGACAGGGAAAAGAAAAAAGAAACAAGTAAGTAAATTTATAGGTTAGTGATTGTTCACAGCCAGTGTCTGTCGAACATTGTGCTGACCCAACTAAACAGCGGCAACAACTAGTGGCCTCAGGAGCGCCCATAACTAGTTGATAAAGCAAGTTATTTGCATCAACAGGAATAGCCTAAAGTCATGTTTAGCACATGGGTTTTAAAAATGTTCAATCAAAAGCAAATTGACACTGCCACAAGTGCAGCAGGGCTTGCACATGACATATATTTCCTTAGATGACCTCATTGCACATAAACTAGCTGGGAAGGACAAGGTCAGGGTATTATTGTAGTACGCAGATCACATCCCGCGGTTCAAAAGGATCACATCAGAAAGGTCCACGGCTCAAAGGGTCTACCGCTCAAAATTTCAACTTTCAAAAAGTCAAACGTTCAAAGGTCCAAAGAGGTGTGCTCAGATGCAAGAGTGTGGTGCATGATGCCACAGAAGTGTGCTAAGACACCTGATAATAGGAGGCAATGAGGGTTAGGTTAGGTTAGGTTAGGTTAGGTAAGGTTAGATTAGGTTAGTTTATGTTAGATTAGGTTAGGTTAGGTTAGGTTAGGTTAGGTTAGGTCAGGTCAGGTCAGGTCAGTTGTGTATGCCCTTGATCCCTATTTCCTAGTCTGGGATATAACCCCTCTTTCCAGAATCTGACTGCGCCTCTGGTCTGGGTACCACTTTACACTACTCAAACCCTCCCTCCTTCCATCTGTTTTGCCTCTAAGGATTTTATAGCAGAATATGGGGATATTTCTTAAGCATTTCCCAAAGTGGTACCCAGACCAGAGGCGCAGTCAGACTCTGGAAAGAGGGGTTATATCCCCAGACTAGGGAATAAGGACCAAGGGCCATACACACCTGACCTGACCTGACCTGACATGACATGACATGACCTGACCTGACCTGACCTGACCTAACCTAACCCTCATTGCCTCCTATTATCAGGTGTCTTAGCACGCCTCTGCGGCATCATGCACCCCACTCATGCATCTGAGCACGCCTCTTTGGGCCTTTTGAACGTTGCACTTTTTGAAAGTTAGACATTTTGAGCGGTAGACCCTTTGAACCTTAGACCTTCTGATATAATCATTTTGAACCGCAAGATGTGATCCACCTATTGCGATAATACCCAAGGTCAGTAGGTGGTGAATATTACCTTTTTCTTTGTGAACAAATCACATTTCAAAATACCATTATGAATGTGCCACATTCCCTTTAAAAGGATTTTCCCATTGGATTTCAGTCTGATTTGTTTACTGTTTGTAGGAAACTCATTCTAATGATTGTTGAGACAGCCACATGAAGAAGAAAATAATTTGAGAAGATCTCATCTTTATCCACACCGAATCAGAGACCTACCTTGCATTCTTGTCTCTTGAAATTCCTTTTATTCCGTAATAAAGCAGGTAACCACTTGCAAGAGGTTCCTCGTTGCTATTCTCAGTAGCAATAAAACACCTGCACTGGATATTGGAACTGGACAATACCTATCGGAAAAAGGAATGTAAGGCCTTGGGGAGAAAATATGTTGGAATATCCGTATTTCTCACGAGCGGATAGCCCTAATACACTAACGTGGAACAACACGACAACGAGCACATGTCTCGGCAGCCCTCCTTCTCCCAATAACACAGACCAACCCCATAATAACAAACAACAAATCAAAAGAAAGATAAATATATTATGGCGCAAAGATGACATTTCAGGCGTGGTTAGGAGTTGATGCAAACCTAAGGAAATAAACCTCTAGAAAATTTCTTTAGCCGTCAGTTTTTGCTTTCCTCTAAAGTGTAGCCTTTTTCTGGATCAATTCCGTATAATACGCAGACGTGTCGGTGTTAGTAGGAACGAGGAGGCAGGGCGGATGCAGACCCAAATCTGGAGGGGAAAACCCACGTCTGCCTCTCCTTTGGGGGAAGGGGAAAGCCTTTGGCGGATCCAGGGGAGGGGCAAAAGGAGGCACGTGCTCTCCCCCGATCGACCCTTGGTGCCGCCTGAAATGGTCACGGCGCCCCCCTGAAATGTGGCTTCCCACCCTCCCCCCAGGATGCGAAAATCGGTGCCCACCGATAGGATTTTGCGCCCACTTAATAGGTTTTGCTAGTCAAAAGTGGTGCCCCCCTGGCCCAGATGGTGCCCCCTTAAGGTACCCCCTCCCGATCGGCAATCCTGGATCCGCCTATGGTGGGCGCGAATATTTCATTGCTCGGCAGATCTAGTGTAAACACCTTTAAAAAAATCACCGGCCTTTGGGGGCCAAAAGATAGTTTGGCCCCCTTTCAGCGCTTTCGAGGGGGCATGGCTGGAATGTCCCATCGCGTCCGCCATTGCAAGGGGGCAGAGGGGCCACACCCCCTGGGTGCCATCGACCCATTCCGACGTGCCGAGGGTCGATCAGGGAGGGGTATGGCAAATTTCCCCATGCCCCCCTGGATCCGCCTATGGCCAGGGGAAAGTTATGAAAAATGCGTGTTTTAATATTCTTAAACTAGGTGAAACTGCACCGGTTCGGAAGCAGAACATGACCGGATTCCCCCTGGATCTGCCTCTGCAGGTTGTGGCCCAGTCAGCGGCGGTAACGCGAACACACTCCGCTATTTGCACCCAGAAGCGATCTGGCGGTGGTCAACTTGTGCCAAATTCCGGTTTCAGCAGAACTGGGCATAAATAGGAACTTTCGAGGAGTAAGCTCTCTGCTAGTTTTGTGAGAAGAATTGTCCTCCTCGCGTTATTCCTAATAACGACATGAATGTCGATAGTGCTACAGTGTTCTAAGAAAATCATACCATATGCGGTAGCGTACGGCTTGTGAATGTATTCTCCAAAAAACATAGATAGATAGAGCAAAAAACATAGATCATAGATACCCCGTGTGCAATGTATCGTAAAACATTCCGGGCGTCTACTCAATTTAGTTTAGGAAAAGCTAAAAAGTTTCAGAAACCTATCATGAACCGTGTATAAGATATATCGAGGGGAAATGAGGGATGGGCAGAATCCGCCACCTGACAGGAATAGGTTAAAGGCTCCAGGCGGCTTTAGTTGTTGCCCCTTCACCCCATCGCTTCCGACCCTCTCAAATGGCAGCGGAGGGAAAGGGTCTCCGAGTGGGATCTGAGAATGGCCGGAGGCGAGGACCGGAGGGGGGCCGGAGCGTGCACTTCCAGGGGGAAGGTGGTGAGCACCAGAGGGGCCGAAGCGGACACCTCCAGGGATAAGGGGCAGTGTTCCTCCGTCTGTCGATGTTTGAAGGCAGGAGCAGTGGGCACAGTGCTGAGTATAGGCCCCGGTGTCGTTGCGTAAAGCCTGCTAAAGAATGGTTCTGCTTGTGCTGCTGGGGGTGATTACTTTCAGATTCAGGTGAGTGACATAGAAAGCTGAACGGCAGTTTCCGATGGGCTGGGCTTTGTCTAGGGTAACCCGCAAAACACAGAAGGGTTACGATATGACTTCAGCCGATATGAAGTCAAGTTTTCTTGCTGAGTTTGGACTTGGTAAGATACAATTGTCTAAGAAACTAATAGGAAAACTGGATCTTTACCCCTCTTTTGCATTGTTTAAGCTTTGATTGGAATGCAAAGCCCAAAATTACGTTAAACAGGGCCTTTGGTGTCGATTTTATCAAGTTATGCAAGCGATAATAACGAATTTTATGCTAACCCTATGGTCTTACAGTACAGACATGGACAAACATTTTTATTTAGATATTTTCATTTACACATTTTCGTTAAAACATTTGTATTTACATGTCTAAGCATAAGCCGCATGTTGTTACATCTATCCCGATTTTCGACTGGAGATCAAACATAGGGACCATCTATGGAGGTTGGGCAATATGCAAAGCATCAATAGCTAAGAAACAGGTATGTAGATGCATGCCCTTTAGACATTGGCAATATGCATCTTTCCTACTATTTTGCTTACCTGCATCCGCCTCCGATGATCTTTGGGTATTATAGGTACCATTATTATCGATGTCGAAGGTGTCACGCAGCATCTGATGCTTATTAGGTATCTATGTTATAGAAAACTTTAACGTGTACATATTTCACCATATAGTTATGGTCTGAGAACCCCAACGAATTTCGAATTTTCCTATTGTTGAAAGCTAACACAATTTTGAATAAATTCTCTGCTAATGCAGACCATTTTCGTAAAAACCAAACAACCGGGCCAAGAAGTACGGAAGATCTGAAAAACACCAAAACATGTAGGTATATTTTGCGCCCCTTCCCACAGTTGTCAGAATACAATACAAAATAGAATTAGGTAGGATATAAACTCGATAAGGTGATGATAAATGGATAAGGTGGCCTGTCCCCTTGAATCCGGAAATGTAAAAACAGTGAAGATTAAATATTCGGGCACAGCCCTTCATCAGAATCGTGTAGAAAATATAAAAATTCTAGGTCATTGTGTAGCCAGACCTCGAATTGAGCTTCACAAAAATAACGAACACTAGCTTCTCAATAATTATTAAAAATTCGCGAAGTATATTAATCGGTATTGCAAGCTTCTGTTCTTATCATTTGTTTTCTTTGACCGCAGCTAAAATGCTAACAATATTTACTAATTAGTACACGTGATACTAGATCGGTAATGAATGCAAACTTTCCCCTTTAATTCAGCATAAGGCTATATCTTACTATAAATGCCTCGCTCGAATCATTTAGTTAAGATTGTACTAGTGGTCCGGGTCAACTTATCCCCAAACTCAATCCATTGCATAGTATTGCTTAATACGGTGTGTAATTGGTAAACCCTTTTTCCCAGCCTGCACCTCTGGTCCAACGTTAAGCGTCGAAAGAGTATACATCTGGCTGCAGAAAAGCATCATTATCTAAAAAAAAAAAACAAACCGAGCCGCACCCTACCTAAGCCCATCACTACTACTAGTTAAACTAATTCAACAAGTACAGACAAGGAACATCCTGGCCTATTATGCGGGTCTTAGATAGGCTATCATTTAACAGCAGTGGTTTAAGAGGTAAGGGAGGGACTGGCGTAAGAATATGTGTTCTGGGGGTAGGATATCCATACATTATTGATGATGCTTTGATGCTAGACGTATACGCATTTGACGCTTAACGTTGGGCCAGATGTACAGGCTGAAGAAAATGGCTGTACTTGTTGAATCAGTTTAACTAGTCAGAAGTGATGGGTTTAGGTCAAGGGTGCGGCTCAGGTATTGTTTATTTTTCTTTTTTAGATAATGATGCTTTTCTGCAGTCATATGTATACTCCTTCGACGCTTAACGTTGGACCAGAGGTGCAGGCTGGGAAAAAGGGTTTACCAATTACACACCGTATTAAGCAATACTATGCAATGGATTGAGTTTAGGGATAAGTTGACCCGGACCACTAAGTACAATCTTAATTAAATGATTCGAGCGAGACATTTATAGTAAGATATAGCCTTATGCTGAATTAAAGGGGAAGTTTGCAGTCATTACCCGATCTAGTATCACGTGTACTAATAAGTAATTATTGTTAGCATTTTAGCTGCGGTCAAAGAAAAAAATGATAAGAACAGAAGCCTGCAAATAACCGATTGATATACTTCGGCGAATTTTTCATTGTTATTGAGAAGCTAGTGTTTGGCTGAAATAATAGAAAAGTCTGTCACACAAATACTGGTCTACTGTTGTTGCATTGTCGACTTTACTCTTAGGTTAGAGGTACCAAGATTGTTGTTGTCACGACATCTATTTTTTTCATTCTAAAAGGCATTTGTGTGAAGCTCAATTCGAGGTCTGGCTGCACTATGACCGAATTTTTTTTATATTTTCTACACGATTCTGATGAAGGGCTGTGCCCGAATATATAATCTTCAGTGTTTTTTACATTTCCGGATTCAAGGGACAGGCCACCTTATCAATTTATCATCACCTTATCAACTTATCATCATGCTCCTCGCTGCAGCACTTCAAAACTTATCAATGATATAAACTCATTCAATTTCTAAACTTCAGACTCCAAGTACTAAAAATCAGACGAGTAGATTTTGAGATCTGAGGCGGGGTCCGAATCCACTCGTTTCCCTCCTGATAGATGAGCTAGACTCTGACAGGAATAGGGTCAAGTAATGTTTTGTTTTCCCGAAACTAACCGCTTTTTTTAAGACTAACTTTTTACTGAACGGAATTATGTCTCTCTTTAACCTGGCTCCGCGTGCAACGAACGCTGGCAATGCAGAAATACCTTGGGGATTGCCCACGGCTAACTAATTCTTGTTCCCGAGACACTTATTTCTCCACAAAAGGTTACGTTTTGAACCGTGCGCAAGCGTACGGAAGTGCAAAGGCGTACTTGCCCATGCTTCCAGTTTCCGACTGTCCCCATTTAAGAGATTAATATAATTATGTGTTTCTCCTGCCGGCACACCTGCACCTGTGTGCGTGCGTGCGTGCGTGCGTGCGTGCGTGCGTGTGTGTGTGTGTGTGTATGTGTGTGTGTGTGTGTGTGTGTGTGTGTGTGTGTGTGTGTGTGTGTGTGTGTGTGTGTGTGTGTGTGTGTGTGGCGTGCGTGCGTGCGTGTGCGTGCGTGCGTGCGTGTGTGTTGTGTGTGTGTGTGTGTGTGTGTGTGTGTGTGTGTGTGTGTGTGTGTGTGTGTGTGTGTGTGTGTGTGTGTGTGTGTGTGTGTGTGTGTGTGTGTGTGTGTGTGTGTGTGTGTGTGTGTGTGTGTGTGTGTGTGTCATGTCAATCATTGCTTCAATCGCAGGTGCTATGCACATGACACATTACGTATTTCATTTTATGTAGGTGTACAAGATGACTTATTAACAAGGCGGCTTTTTATGACAATGATTAATAATGTTTGGAGAAGAAGAGCACCACAGATCAAGTGAATTGATTCTGCCTGAGAGCGTTTTAGAGAGGCCTGTCACGGGACGCAGGCGTGGCATAAGATGAGTTCTTATATTTCGGGCTACCACCACTGTACCCATCCCCTGGCCCCATCAGACAGCATCTGGGTCAGATCACTCCCTTATTCCAGTTCAAACAATAATTGGACTACTGACTGTCGCCAGCGTCATTTCGCACAAACATTTCTAAACTGAAGGAGTAAGAACCCGCGAACTATAAGCTGCGTGTAAGAATAGTGTTCCAGTCAGCGTGTGCGGGCCGTCCACAGGCGTCCAGCAGGAGAGATGACCCCGCGTTTTTCCGCAGTGTGGCTGCTCCCATCGTTCCCGGCGCCCTGCCCGCCATCAACTTCTACAAGCTGGCGCTGCAGTGGCCACAGAGCGTCTGCAACCAGCAGACTGCCGAGAGCGGCACTCTCTACCCTCTTCCGACCGGTGTCACCGGGTGGACCATCCACGGCCTCTGGCCCTCCATCTACAGCCACGGCCTCAGCCCAGACTTCTGCCTGGGCCCGGCGCTCAACTTCACTGAGCTGGCACCTGCCACCGGCGCCATGGAGACACTCTGGCCCTGCATGCGCGCCGACTCCAACAACTCCTACTTCTGGAGCCACGAGTGGCAACGACACGGCGTGTGCGCGCTGGCCGCCGGTGACGTTAGCAGCCAGCTGGACTACTTCGTCTGGACGCTGCACATGGGGCTGCTGTACGATCCGGAGCGCGCTCTGTCGGCGGCGGGAGTGGTGCCGCGGCAGCAGCCGTACTCGCGCGAGGTCCTTCTGCGTGTGCTGGCGGCTGCGCTGCCCGCACGCTTCGAACTGGTATGTGTGAATAATACGAGCCGGTGGGAGCTGGCCGAGCTGAGAGTTTGTTTGGATCGTCGCTGGCGGCCAGCTGACTGTTTCCATGGTGACGAGGAAAAAGGGTACAAAGTGCACGGATGTGGGACGGAGGTGCACTACCCGCCTCTGTTGCCTAGTACTAATGCTAGCTAGAGAGATGCTTGTCATATACTGATGTTTGCTTCTTTGAAGCAGTTCCTACTGTATGTTTCTAAGTAGACAAGTGAAGCTGTGTCCAATGAAATGATAAATCACTTATTTCTACAGGTCTTTTGAAATGTGTTCCTGGTAGATTGTAAAGAACAAATATATTTTGACGAGTTTGCTGTCGTATCGTATTCAGATGTTTTTGAATCATATCGCACTTTCAATGGCTAATACCATTAGATATAGTTTTATTGTAAATTACAATGAGCTTTTTGGATGTGATCGCTGGGCTCCTCATTTACCATGAATGGCAAAAAGTCCAGACAGGAGATTGAGTTACGTGTTGAGATTCTAGACATTAGACATTTTAATTTTGCGCGCTCTGCGTTGGCTGTGATTTTTCCACTTAACAAACGTAGAAATAAAGGAGCATTTTTAACCTCTGGTAAATAAGAACCCCTATCACGTTGTCGTATTCATTCACATTGTCGTATGTAAAATGATTGACATTGCCGTTTACAACAAACATTCCCCTGTTCTCCTGCGTTGAACGGAATCAGCGTAGTTTATGACATGCAGCGTGGAATAAGATAGGGTCAGGGAATATCGCTCACGCCTAATTGGAAATCTCGCGTGGAACATGCTAACGGACGCGGTAGGGATAACTATTTTGAACAGCTGTGGCAAAGGCCGGTCTGAACAGTGGTCTTCATTCTGCCTCACTTCCTCGGAGCTCGACGAGATCGCAGGCAATCGCCGTTCCAATGTGGAACTCCTCCCCTCCAGATGTGTCTGCGGGCCGACGTCACCCGATCTCCTCTTCTGAGATAATTTTAATTCGTTACTCTTATTCAAAGATACTTTTTTGAAATCGCACCATAAGACAGGTCCCTGATGACGATTTTGTAGCTCAAATTGCGTCATCAGGGCACTAACCAACGTCGGGATAAGACGCGGAGATACACAAGCAGTTGTCAGTGTACTTTGTATCGCTGTCAAGTACCAGTACTTACCCTCATATGTACTCAACAAAGGGACTAAAAATAAGCACCAGATACAAAGTACTGGGTTTAGCGACGGTGTCAGTCGATGGAAAGCCCTGAACAGAGCATACTACTTGCCACTTGAAACAATTCAAACAATTTGGCATATTATGCATATACTCCAGCCATATGTTACAACAAAACCACACTTAAAGGCACCTATTGAACACATAAAACTAGATGAGTGCACAGGTATGAACACTTACGCTAAAATAATTCACACCGTTAGCAGCATTCCGAGAAAAGCACAAGGGCAGGTAAAGCAGTATCAGAAATAATCATCGCTCGATTGCAACCGAAGCGATCATTGCGTTGCGTCCTGCTGTAAAATTGTAATGTTGCATCAGACTATTAAAAACCTAGAACTAGTTGTGATCGCAAAGCAAAAAACATGCCTGGTTCCTAGCGTTTTTATAAGAACTCAAGTAGCAACAAAAGTTCCACCTGGAATAGAGCAGCTGCAGGTCATGAACAGATGGCCAGAGGTCAGAAAATGTGTCCAAATGTCACTATCGGAATAGCAAACTAAGCATGCGTGACAAAACATGTCGAGGCTTAGGACCAAAAGGGGATTATTTTCCAGACCTTTTGAGTCCTTCGAAAGTTTATATAACGTATTGATAGACTGGTCGTGGACTTCTCAGGCTGAGGCGAGGACAATTGTGTCTATTTTGTCACCGACTTGACCTTTTTTGTCACCAACCTTGTTGGCGAGTTGGCAGACTTAACGACCTCTGCAGATTGCTAACAGGAGAGCCGTTGTTTCGAAATCCCAAGGTTTGTGGTCGATGTTGCAAGATTGCATACGTCACACGAGACTCCATACATTGAGAGGTGCCATTGCTGAGGAGGAAATACTATTTTCAGGTCATTGCATCACTCTCCTAGAGAACAGGGGACAAGTAGTGGCTCCGCCATATCTTTCAGGAGACTAGTGGTCTCACGCCCACGCAACGTATAAAACTGCACCGCTCAAATTCACATGATTCATGATAGTTTTGCTATTTTTGATATATTTGCTACCCAGTTCTTTAAATAGAAAACTTGAAGATCTCCCTTCGAACCCTCTTGCGCTGCCATGACGTGGCAAGACAACCACCAAATCATTGCATCAGTATGGAATGATTCAGCACATAGGCTGGAAATTAAAACAATTGCAATGACGTGATACGTGGAGTACGAGTTCAATGAAACTGAAGGATTTTCTTCACTTCGTGAAAAATCCGTTTCGGAGCGCTTTCGGTGTATTTTGTAAACCTTCATCAGTGAGATATTCTACGAAAACGAGGAACTTTTCACCGGATGGAGAAACTCCTTTATTTTCATTGGAAATCAAAACATTATATGCGCATGCTCCGCACCAGAAGTAGACGAGTTTGTAGGAGATAGGTATCAAACGTCCATTCTACTTTTGGTTCCGCTGTTTCAATGCGAGGGCCTGCAGTTGGTTCCAATTGGTACCACAGGCGATCGGATGCACTAGTCGATGCGTTCTAGTTCCTTACTAATATTTCTAAAAGAACAGCGTTTAGTCAATATAACGACTTCTGGCCAAACCTTTCGAAATAGAATGACAAACTAAGTAAAATTCAGCTATTATTTGTTCAGGTGTCTCTTTTTATCAGAATCTTCATAGACTAGATGTTTCCAAAAATAATTCATGGACCAATAATCTCTCTCTGTTTCTCTCTCCCTCTCTCTCCCTCTCTCTCTCTCTCTCTCTCTCTCTCGCTCTCGCTCTCTCACAATGACCATGAGGCACGTGACCCTGTTTTCTTTAGGCTTATTCCGGCATGTTTGGTTGGCATACTTATCCCTTTGACACGATGCTTTTGATACTCATAAGTTTAATTCGCGAAAGAAAATAATATTTTTGTATTACTATTATTCAAAGATGCCTAGAAAGAGAGGTGATAAAATACTTACAAGTTATAAAACAGAAAACGGAAAGCCAAGAAATAAACAAGAGGAAAAGGTGATTAAAAACGAAAAACGGTCTGCAAAACGTGCAAAAACCAACATATGCTACTCACAAAAACCAACAGAGCTGCTTTCCGTTTACTGTTTGCTTGCGGATCAAGTGCCATCCTCAGTTGTCTGCATATTTTGTTAGGTAGGAGGGTTGGCGGCGTGGTGACATGCAAAGACGCTCGTCTTCCACGCAGAAGTTCTCCGGCCTCCAGCCGGCCCGTGGCGAGTTCTCAGTTCGGCAATACAATTCCACACATTATCTGCAGCTCGACTAGATAGCTAACATGTAACGCGTCACAGGAGCGGCACAGCCGAATATTTTCTCTCCCTCTCAGTCTCTTATATTTTTCTCGATTGGAGGATGAGGGGATAGGGACATGCAAAGACGTTTGGTTTTCATGCGGAGGTTCCCCGGTTCAATGACCCGTGTCGTGTGCTTTTTTGGAAATATGATCAGAAAAAAATCTGATAGTGATTAGAGATAATGCGTCAGACGCTAGACCTCTGAAACTCTTCTCTAGCATGCCACCTTCTTTGATCTGTCATGGCCTCAATATTGACCTGAGTCCAAAAGTAACCGATGTAGTACTTCATGAATTTGTATGAGTTATCCAACCGTGTTCGCGTTTTTTTGTCCCACATAGGAGCCGAGTTCGAGGGGAAGTTGTTTGAGCACCCCCCCCCACCAGGGCGAAGGTGACTCAGAGGCCCACCGGGGTGGGTGTTAATCTCAAAATAGGCTCGTTGTAGTCATTCAAAATCGCCAAACACGTCGGCGGCCTGATGATGCACGAAAAGAGCTGGTAAAGTGTCGCATCGAAAATTCTAGCAATTTGTGGTTGTAAGATCACACTCAGGGCTATTCTACGCCATTGGTATACTTCGTTGTCGAATGCCATGAACCCTCGTTCCGATGGGGGTGTTTGAACCCCGCCTCGAGTTTTCTAACGGAACGAAAAACGTACTTGGCACACCTTTCCTCGATCAATTCCACGACTTTCCCCAAAATTAAGGCTGAGTCATCTCTGGTCAGGTCACCAGTGCAGGTCAAGTGACTTCACCTCCAGGAATATTCAAGATGGCAAGGTAAGAAAACGGTGAATCAATCTAATTGAAACTTATACTACATAATGAGCTCAAGTGCTACAAAATATATTCCGGGATTTTTCATATCGCTGACGTAAGGTTAGATACGGATCATGTCCTGTCCATTGGAAAGGCATGAAGAAAACAAGAATTGGCCGTATTTGTGTAGATACAGCTTGAAATACCTTCATAATCTCTAAATCGTAGTATCCCGGGCCCCTTTCCAGGTTCATGCTGCAATTTTTGATCAGTGACCTCTAAGAGGTCATCTGAGGCTACTTCTCTAAGGGAATGTAGCACCTTGGTCGAATCCTGGAATTTAGTTTGATTAGGAGTACTTTTAGCCGAAAATCATGGAAGCGTCCAAGATTTTCTGAAAAATGTACAAGAAGCTTAATATTTCGATTTTTAAAATGCTTCTCTAGGGAAAGAAAGAAAGATCTGCCTGTGGATGATGTCATGATCTGGCGACCACTACCATATTCAATACGCTTCAAGGGCTTTGATTGGTTGACCAACAGCCATGACAACTGTGGGCTGCTGCTAAGGGTACATGAGGGGTACATTTCAGGTAGGTTTTAGTTTTTTTCTACGGAAATCTCGAGTTCCAGGACAAATTATATATTAAGTACCGGGTTTTCCGACTTGCTCTACAACTTGGCTATCTCAGTTAAAATCACGTTATGAAAGTGCCACATTCCCTTTAAGCAGGTTTTCAGACTTGGGCCATTAACTTTGCAGAAAAGGATGAGAAAGCTTTTATTTCGAAACCATTACATTTGAACTGTTATTGCGAGTCGAATGATATGCATATTGATCATGCTGAGCTAGATTGTGACCTTGATCTGACCTTAGGTGAGGTCATTTTTATGTTTTGAGCTAGTATAGCCATATTATACATCATTCGATTTGCCGTAACGAGAGATAGTGAATGGTGCCTAAAAAATGGATCTACTAAATTCTGTCGGACGTTTAACTCAGAAACTCTTCACTAACATGCGACCTTCTTTGACATGTCATGACCTCAATATTGACCTAAGTCAAAAAGCGACCGATGAAGCTTCTTCATGAATTGGTACTGGCTATTCACCAGCTTCGGGTTGTTTCGCTATCCCCCATAGGAGCCGAGTTGGAGGGAGGGGGAGTGTTTGAAACCCTCCCACCACCAGGGTGAGGGTTGCTCGGAGGCCCACCGGGGCGAGTGTTATGCGGTTCTTCTTCTCCGACTGACAAACAATGATCAGGAATTAAGTCCCATGACCAATAATGATGGCGAGTACATGGCTCAGTGACTACATATTTTTCTAAGATTCCTATCCAGCCAGGCCAGTCAGATTATTTTGCACCTGACAGTAATTGATGACCGGTTCTTGTGTTAGGTAACTTCCTCGGATTTGCTGGTTCTTTTGTCTAAAGAACTGACAAATTGCTCGAAGACCACAGCTCTGCGGCTGCGGGTCTTCGGTCGCCGTGGTGGGGTGGCGGCGCGGCGTACTTCTCTGCGGTCGGGCTCCGGCCCGGCGGTTAAGTTGCGCTGTATTTTTCGCTGTCTTATACTGTTACTTATGCGTTTTATAATATTTCCCAGCGTAATCATGCCGGCCGGCCTTAGGATTTTAGGGTGGGCACCCATTGTACTATTCGTTTTTTACCGTTGTAGTGTTTTTTTCGTGTGTGCTGTCGCAATACATGTATGGATGGTTAAAAAAAGAAGAACTAAAAAAATTGATGACGTCTTATCTCAGTTTTGGATGTCAGTAGCATTAACGAGAAAATAATATTTTTCTTCTGCAAATGTAACCCTAGAGGTGGTTATTGGCATAAATAGTGAACCTCTTCATCCTGAGACGCTGGCGGACTCGGGTCGCAAGGTAAAAGGGGGCCAACTGGGCCAGGATTCTGATGAGCGGGGGAAGGGTGGAGCGCCAAGACTTCGTCGGTGGAAATGACCGTTGGCCGGGGAAAGGGTAGGATATTCTAACACCAGTAGCCTATTCAACATGGTTTTGCTTTTATTAGATTGTAAGGACTGTATGGTTCCTCTAGTGACTGCATGGTTCCTAACACATTTTACTGGCTTTCAGTCTGTATCCGATTTATGGACAAACCGTTCGAGAAGGCGGTGACCCTTTGTCCGTCTTTTGGTGAGGTTTCGTGGGGGGGAGGGCTGGAGGTACAAAAATATCCTGCGGATTAAATGTACTTGTTCTCAATTCACCAGAGATAGCCTACGTGGCACTACAAATTGGGTTTCCGTGGGCCTGGCTCTTATTGGATGCCGTGGCATAGTTTTGCCCATAGCGTAACGTGATACGATATTTTTGGTGTATACGTAACATAAATCGAATATGGTCATGATGATTGTGGTTTTAGGGCACACCAGTTGCTGAAGCTATATGTGCCCATTGCTATGGGATTAAATCAGTTCCAAGGCCACACTAGCTGTGTTACGACTAAAAGTATATAATGGGATTGTAAAGCGTGTCTAGATGTAGCTAGTTAACACGGGCATTGACGGGGAGGCGGGTATCCGCACCCCTCAGGTTTTTCGGAGATAGCATAAAAACGGCGGCGCGTAGCACCGCCGTACTTAGCATACCTTTTCTCTCATCATTTTTACAACGTTTTCAAAATTTTAGGGTTAGGTCATTCCAGGTCAGGTCACCAGTACAGGTCAAGTGACCTGACCTCTAAAAAGTTTAAAATAGCGTAAGTCGGAACAGGGTGCACTTACCCCATTGAAACTCATATCACACTATGGACCCACCGAGTTTTTTAAAATACGTTCCGGTATCTTTTATATCAATGACCTAAGGTCAGTTACGAGCCATGACCTCTCCATTGGAAATACATGGGAAAATGGTTTTAACTAAATAACTTAGTAATGGATGGTGACAGAGCGTTTATTTTAAGTGCATTATATTTGCCTTGTCTTTGCAGTTCTAATAATATGCATTTTATCTAATTTGACCTAGACCTGACCTCAGGTCAGGTCAAATTCTTGATTTGACCTAGCAATAGCATACTATATATCATTCAGTTCGGCTTGCTGCGAGGATTCATATAGTTTAAATCGTTTTTCTCTATCTTTACTTGTTTAGATGTAATCACCGAAAACCTTCATTTACATATTATCCCTATGACGGCATGTTTTGCCTCTAGTGCCTTTAAACGTGACCTGACAAAAAATTGTTCAGCTTTTTTCGATAGAGAAGTGAATGGGCTACCCAACGCTGTTTACCGTTTTTCGCTACCTAGCGTGGTTCTCGAGATCTTAGGGGGGGGCGGGTACCCGCCCCCGTCAAAGCGAAGGTGGCTCGGACCCCCGTCAATGCGCGTGTTAAAAATAGAGCTGTAGGTTTTTAGGTAAGGCTGGTTTGGCATGGGTTGTGGATGATCTGGAACCTGATCTCTTATAAAAACTGCAGGACAGTACGGATTTCTACAGGTTCACTGTCACCGAGTAAATCAGTCATCGGTGTTGGTGGGAAGAACCTAGTGCGGATTCTATGAATCTGTTCGCAATCGGTGTCAGCATTGAGTGCATGTTCGATGGTCAGTCGGTTTCCACAGTGAGAACAAATTTTTGGGTCGGAGCCAGACAGATAATGAGCATGTGTTGTATTATATGTTTGGCCTATTCACAACCTGGTTAATGATGCTTCCTCTTTTCTGCTCCGCCGGTTACTGTATTCCCAATTTCATATTCTAAGCCGCTTATGTTTTAGTGTGCAGCTTGGTTCTGGATCCCACCTGGGCTACTTTAGCCGGTTCGTCTGCGCTCTCATTTACCGGCACCCGAACATGACTTAGAACCCAGAGGAATCTGATTGTCTCACGTAAAAGCAGCTGCTAATAGTCTTCTGATCACTGGAACAAGCCAGCATGATGCTAGGCAGCCAGCGAGCTGGTAAAGTCTGTCACTATGAGAGCTTGTGTCTCAGATCTGTGGCGTAGTGTCTAAAAACTCTGAAGATTGCGTAAAATTTTGTAGTAAAACCTGACTCCGTTCGGCCCTCTTGAGCCATCGGTGTAGTAGATGGCTGTAAAAAGAAAAATAGCGCAGCGCATTCAATGCATCCATAAAAAGGTCTCGATGTAGTTTTTTAGTTTCTAAGTGCACATTGACGAGTGAAACAAACTATTTCATATGAGCAGCAAAAAGGAGTATAAAGTTTACCTTTCATTTTTCATCTCCGTTCGATCAGTCAGAACAGCTTTGGCAGAACCAATAAGAGGCTAGTATCTCGCCTACGTACCGAATTACAGAGAAAAAGCTGGATAGGTTGAGAGGCAGGTCAATGCTGACATGTTCGTTTTGTTACAACTAAGTCAGTGACCCCGGGAAGCAGTTTCCGGCATCCGAACTACCTTTCCTAGTTCGGCTATCGCACTCACTCGGGTGATTACGGACAGTGCTAGAATATTTCACTACGGTCTTTTTATATCGTAGACAAAGTTAAGCTAAGAAACTTCGCGAAAATAAAGTACCGTTATTTTGTGGCGTAGTGTTTCCTTAGTTTTACCGGAGCGTAACTAATCAACGGATTTTGCAACGTAGAGATAACATATTAGCAGACTCTTCACCTGACAACGATTTCTGTTTTATCCGCGGCCACCAAAGCATCAAATGATAATAAAACAGCCGCTTACCTTACACCGCATGATTTAGATACATTGGTAGAAGAGAAAGAAGGCCCAAATGCCACCTTCTCAAACATTGATAGCGCGTTTGGGAGCGTTTTCCCGACGTTTTTCCTGCCTATTGAAGATATCGTGTGTTTGTCAGTCATATATATTCCAACAAGAATGTTTTCCTTTCTTACCTCGGAATCCTAAGCATCTCTACAGTCGCTATCCCGCAACCATAAGGATGAATCAACTCGAGGTGTCCTATCGCATATTTCTCGCACCAGAGACCTGATGACACCCCTGTTTTCGTCGTCCAAACAAGACGGACATCACTGTCCATCAGACTAGGCGCTTTTGTAACCGGTCCCTTGCAGGGAACATGGTTTACAGCCCGGCAGCCAATCAGAAACCGCGGCAAGTTCCGGCTCAGCCAATCAGCGGCGCGGTGACGGCGAGCCGACCAGCTACTTCTGGGAGATTGCGTCCTCTGCACTGTTGCAGTCTCTGACAGCCATCTGCGCGGCGTGATCATGAAGTTTCTTATCGTGCTGGTGCGTTTTTTGAGTTGCAGTTATTTTGAACATATAGGGACGGTTCACAGACCAAATATTATCTAAACAATCTTCTCTGGCTAATTTGCTAATTTTGTTGAATAATGTCCAAGCGGCTTCGCTTTCTATTACATTTTTATTGGCTGGGTGCTGGGTGTATACCTACTTGGGGAACTTTCGTTGCATATTTTTAACCAAGGCGCCTCGGCAGATGAGGCCAGAAGTTTTAACAATGCTCTCTGTTAAGAGTTCTGAAATGAATCATGACGCTATCCGGTCAGCGTGTAACCATCCGTCTCTATTCGTTCCCAGCTGGCGGCGGGCGCCGTGCTGGGCCGCCCGTCGGACCTCTCGGGTCTGGAGCACGACCACAGTCACGACCACGGCGAGCACCACCACCATGATGAGGAAGCACCTGCTGATGCCGACGCCGCCGGCGAAGACAGCACGACCGTGGCGCCGCGACCCTACGAGTTCTCCTATACGGCCGGACGGCTGTTCGGTCAAGTGGACCGGGAGCACAGGTCAGTCCAGGTCACAGGACAGGAGCAGGAGCACAGGTCAGTCCAGGTCACAGAACAATACTGGGAATACAAGTCAGTCCAGGTCACAGAACAGGACTAGGAACACAGGTCAGTCCAGGTCATAGAACAGGACTAGGAACACAGGTCAGTCCAGGTCACAGAACAGGACTATGATTAGGAGGTCAGTCCAGGTCACAGAACAGGAGCGACCGCATGTGTCGGTCTACATCACAGAACAGGTCAACGTGCAAGTCACATATGTCGCGGGATTTACACCGCCCACAACTAAATTATTGAGGGAGTTGGACGTCTAGCCGGTTCAGTTTCCAACCACCACACATGTTCATGAACGCAAAGCTTTTTACAATATAGTTGACACAATAATTCTATCAGCCCATAAGGATATGGCTGCCAGGGACGACCAGCGAGATTTGCTATTATTAATTGAGCTTAACTGCTGTCGAGTTGCTCCCGGGCGGGGACCAAAGCGGTCACTCTTGCTTCGAGTTAGAATTTGGCATTCACTGTTTTTATTGGCTCAAAATTCGGTGAAAGTTAAAAAGCTGTGGCTGTACCCACTTGTTTCTGGCTTAAAAGGCAATTACTATTGGCGTGCAAATGCTTACAAAAACATTAGTAAAAGTAGAATTTATAGGCAGTGATTACAGCTGTTCGAACTCATTCACACCGGAGGAAAGATATTCAAAGATTTTGATCTCATCCATTAGTCAGAACTGACCACCTGATGAAAGACATGCTATTATTAATTACGCAGGCACGCAGTAGCCAACGCTGCTCACCATTTCATTTTCTTCGCAATATCTGAGAAGTTAATACCGTTAGTAGTAGGCATTGCGAAGGGGATCGTATCGCTCCTCCTCCCTTAGCTACAAGAGCTGCCCCGATTTCAAGACTTTGCTATAACACTAGAATGCCGATTCCCTATGGCGTTGTTGTACTATTATGATAACTTTGGACTTTAAAGACAAGTTAAGACGGGACCAAAATTCAGATAAAGACAGAATCCGATTTACACTGTCTTCAGACCGATGGGAGAGCTGACCTTTAAGGTACTGTGAGAAGTGACTTCAGTTTTTCACGATAATTTGACATGACGTTTTTAGGAGGTGATTAACAAGTTCGAGGCCTACGTGACGACTCCATTGCGATAACTGTTCAGCTTCAAAGTTTTCCAAAGAAAATCAGGCTGTTTTTGTGGTTGCACGCTGTCTGATTGGTTGTATCGGAAACATCTCACCCTTTGTAGCTCAGGTTTGAGTCGTAGCGACGGCCTCGCCGACCGGATCTCACGTGCGAGGATCCGGCGTCCTCTAGGGAACGGTACGGCGTGATCACGAGTGGCCCTGATGTCAAACCTAGACGTCAGCCCACGAACGGTGAAAAGTGGCAACGGTTAACTGCGAGTTCACTGACGTGAACAGTTGCTTCAAGTATATTTTTTGTCGGCATCTCATTATTCTTCACGGTCTTTTACATTTGGGGCAGCACGTACGCTTGTGAGATAATTTGTTCCGTTCTGCGACACTTTCGACATGGTTCGGCTGCTGATCTTCCCTGGCGGGGTTTACGGGGTTTCGGGGCATATAGCATCACAGTGTCGGATGCAACGCTGAAGCCGATTCAACATGGACCACAGTCTGAATATCTCAGCTGGTGCCCGGTCCGAGTATGGCGTGAAGTGAAACCGACGCGATGTCTATAACTGCCGAATAATGGTACCAATAATTTTCTTTAGGGTGTCATTCAAGTTTGAGAATGTTAAAATGTGCAAAATTAGGATCAGCAGCTTGCTATTTTTGGACACACCACCAGGTGTGAGGCCAAATGTCTTCTGTTGCGTCCCTGCAACATGTCAGAATCGAGTGAAGGAAGGCATCACCAGGAGACCAGGTGATGACTACTGGGGTTTGGTGAACGATTGCCAGCTGTAGCTATCGATTCTGCAATCAGCGATCAGGTTTGTCGACCGTCCATATTTTTTACGACAGCATGCACCAGAATATAGGCCAGATGACGGAACTGGTTCTTTAGTAAGACTCGAAGCACTTCATTTCGTATCTCGGCATTTTTTCGAGATGGCTTCTCCGATAGCAACGGCGTCGATCGTGAGGACACCGTACTGAAGCAATACTTTGCAAATATGGCGAGTTTCTAGTAGAAATATAGCGTCCAGATCACTTTCATCACCGTGCTGCACCCTATCCAAATCAGACATTCCCCGGCAACTGCACGCCATTTTCTCGAGGTGGACTGAACAGATTACTTCACTCCGTGATCCGCTAATCTACTAAGACATGATATTTTCCTACCGGAGACATGCTATTTGAGTCAGGCAACTGCCAGGAGCCGGCGAATGGAGATTGAAATTCCGCGATTAAGAACATTCATGCACGAAAGCTGGTGCTGGAAATTAAACACCATTGCAAAAAGGTCGAACAGAACACCATCGCAGAAACACCATTGCACTGTAAACCAGTAAGAGGCTAAACATGCTCAAATCGGACTCTCTGCCGGAGCAACAACAGCAACAGATTTCCAGTCCTACACACCAGCCGCCCATGACTCTCTGACTCTGTGACCGACAGCGAGACCCGCGACCAGGACGGCACCGTAAGGGGGTCGTACCAGTACCTGGACCCTCTGAAGCAGATCGTGAGGGTGGACTACACGGCCGACGACGAGGGCTACCACCCGACCGTCAGGGGCGCCGTGCCCGACGCCCTTCCCAAGGTGAGATGGCATGCCTGCGGTCAGCAGTCATTCCAGACTGCTTTGTCTGAGATGGCTGCTTGGTCAGATTTAGTGGTGAGTATTTTTTACAAATAGAGAAGTCGGCAATGTGGTGCTAGTGGGAACCGGTGACGATTTAAGTTCCAATAGGGAACGAATCATTATTTAAGACGGCAAAGGCAAAGTTTCATAACGGTTTAACGGTGCCTTTATCGATATACCTACCCACACCTCACAGTAATGGCCTGAACCTGCACGAATCCGATACCACACAGACACTTATTTCAGCACTCGTTTGTTTTAACGTCATGTGCTTGAACACAAAATGTAGCGACTGCTTTGTATTGATACTCCGAAAGTCCACCTTTCATTGCATAAGAAGGAAGGCGGCTGCACTTTTAAAGATCCTGCAGCTTACACCCTAATTCTGAGCTCAGTGGATGTGATCTTATTTGCGGCGAGAAATACCGACTACCGATCTCGTGCGATAGGCTGAGCCGGTTGCTCATGGTGAGCTGAGGAACATGGAAAGAAAAGACGCTTCCACATTGTTGCCATTTCACTCAGGCAAAGGATCAGCGGTCTTACAGCCTGCACAGAATGCTTCAAAACATTTTCCGGACAGATTAACCTTATAGTCTGCCTAGGAGATTACGTCATGGGGTCCAGTAAGTCATCGCGACGGAAAAGAAACAATGTAAATTCTTCTTCATGCCATCACAGAATGGCTTGGCACTGATGAACAAGTTTACCACAAAACGATGACAATACACGTACTGATATAACCCCGGGTGTAAGGGTGCCCAGTCAGCATAATATTTCTACGACTACCAGAAAGAGTGCAAAAGTAAAAAAAAGACTCATAGGTTGGCAGCTCTCACTTACAGCTGGCGTAAGGGAGCGCGGGAAATATCCTTAAATATCTACCACGCACGTGAGACACATTCCCCCAACCAGTGCAAGTATTTGGATACAAAAGTCGGCTAAAATCACCTAGTATCACCTATTATCAAGGTAGGGGCAATCAGGAGGTTACAGAAGCGGATCTTAACCAAACGTGCCGGGCGAGGGCGGCTCGGTACAGTATGCCTTCTAAGGAAATCGCGCACAACTGCTAACAATTTCAGCACTACCGACCGGCAGCTCAGTTGGTACAGCGTTGCCCGTTGCTCGGAAAACTGCCTAGTGGCAATGACTTGGAATCGGCTCCCCTAAAACGCTCCAGTGCTTCATATTTACCCGACCTAGGTCAAATGCTGATTGGTGTGAGGGTGACCTGTGCGGGGAGGCCCTCCCTGTGCTTTGAGGGATATTAAGCGTTGGCTTCTGAATCGAGCTGCATTTATGGGAGTCCTGGCTCGGACGGTGTGGTCCGGATCACTGAATGGCTTTAGCCCCTTGATGGCTTTAGTCAGGTTTCCGTTCCAAAATCCGAGCTTGCAATAACTTGGTCAAATTTATTTAAACAAGTCGACTGCTTTGGGGGCAGGTATGACTGAATTGGACCCCGTGAATCCGCTCGTAGATAGAAAGTTATAACCGTAGGTAATCCACCAAAGTCCCGACCTCTGAAGTAGCATAATCAAACAAGAAACAAACAAGCTTATCGGTAGATCCGTTTTGTATTTCTGCTTCCGCGCCGGGTTAACCTTCCCGCTGCTTCTGTTGAGAGCTGAGCGCTCTTTGGCGTTTTGTAATTCCTCAGCCAGGTACTCCGGGCGTATATCTGCGCCCTCCCGCGGCCCATAAGCCGCTGTAATAATAGCGTGGCCCGGCACCCTCTGGCGACCCCTCAAGCACCCGCCGCATAAGACGCTAAAAGTGATATGCTGGCCCCCGCAGAGCCCCGAGGTATCTGACAGCAGGATTAGACCCGGAGCTAATCACCGGAGCCTGATGGGGCCTCATGTACCGCGTGAGGACAACTGGGCATCTGCACTGTACCGCCAACCAAGTGCTGTATTAGATTGGGGGCGAGCTTATGTGAAAGCAATCTGATTCGGAATTGAAGCTCCGTGCTGGATAAATGCCCGGATTTTCGTTCCTCCAGTTCAGACCTTAGAGAGAACTTTCCAGCGCATTCCTTTGACTAATCACAGGGGATTGTAGCGAGCTTCTGCCTACTGTCGACCGTGAGATAGAGCTAGCGAAAAACAGCCGTCATGGAAGGACGTGTTTTCCTGACCTCAGCCTGCGCTGTTGCGGATTTTAGGCACGCAAACAGGCATCCAACTGGCGCGGCGAGAGGGATCTAAACACCAGCTCAAGGCCGACGCATGTAGAAAACTGCTGCTGACCTCGCCTTAACCGCGTGCTTATGCATTATTAAATATCCGCTAACCTAAATCCAGTTGTACATTAATCATCTCGGACACAAAAACCGACATAGCCAACGAATGCAAACGCATAAAAGCAACGCTACTAGCAGATATCATTAATAACTTGAATTGCAAAAGCGATGACGGTTTGCCCAACGTTCGCAGGACTCGGAGACAGTGGCAGCAGCGCGCGACAAGTTCTTCCAGAAGGTCGCAGAGATCATGGCCGAACACGCGCGAATCGGAAAGCTGCACTCGGAGCTACGCGCTGCCAAGCAGGCCCGCCTGGCCGCCGAGGCTCAGGAGCAGGAGAACAGGGTCGAGGGGGAAGAGGACCGTCAACCTGCGGCGAAGACGAAGAGCAGAGGCGCACCCGCTGAGAAGGTGGCAGCAGAGGAACCAGCGACCCCGCTCGCGTTGCCAGAGACACCAATCCCCACCACCACCACCACAGAGGCAACCACCACCACCACCACGGCGGCACCCACCACTACCGAGGCGGCATCCACAACAGAGGCGCCCACCACTCAAGCCCCACGAAGAGGCACACGCTTCCCTCCGAGGGGGCGGTCAAACTCCCGGGCTCGCGGACTGGGACGCTAGGGGCTCGTGAGAGAGGACGAAAAGAGCGGAGAAAATAACCAACGGATTGTGGCTGCGAGCTCAGTAGAACTGCTCTCCGTAAACTGGGATTTATGAGTGGAAAGCAAGGTGCCAGGTTCAACACCTGTGTCCTTACCTACCAGAGTAGGCGAAGTGAACCCATATCGAATGTTGAAATACATGTTTTGTTCAGATTGCTCACAAACGTATTTATGTAGAATTGAATTTTTCTCATATCTGTAGAAGGCACGATAGAAGCCAGCGCTGGGGAGAGCTGGACAGCTAAAAAGATTACAGTTATCCACGGACTTTCCAGGGCCATATTTGGTTTCCTGTAAACGAGCAGCGATATTGTCTGTTCCTAGGACATAATCCATATCGATAAATTAGAGACAGAAAAACATGATCAATGGCCAATAATGTGTGGTTTGCTGTCAAGAGAAAAAACTTCAAGCTCAAAGTCTGCCTTTACAAAATACCAACAAACGATGCACAATGTTTGTTCCGATCGCTTTGGCTCAAAATTGGGCGATGTACAGTAGCACGACTATCGAGAACGAATTTACGTGAACCAACCATTTAATTCTGATACGGCGTAGGAGTTGCCAGGAACCATTCCAAAAATGTTCAGAGAAGACTAAGCAGGAACAAAACTTCGCAGACTTTGCTCTCACCTTGTGGAAAGGAGCGGGAAATCTGTGTACCGTGCCTGGCACCGACCCCACCACATGCGGGCACCGCAAACCGCTAGAGACAGGAGCGATACCGGACACAGCGCAGGATTAGCGGATCTGCGGAATGGGTGCACACCGGTATTAATAATCTCACAGCTATCATGGAAAATACGAGTGACACATCGAGGCTAGTGGAATGAACACGCCATTCTGGAATGCTCCAACCGGTATGATTAAGAGCGGGATGAGTAAGCTCCATACCTCACCTTCACGAGACATCTGAAAGTCTGCAAGCCCACCTCATCGATATAAGCGAGACAGCCGAAATGGCCTCCCCTCTGCTCTCACATCCCGCGCTCTAAGATAACTCTCACGCCCTGCTGCGCTCCCATCTCAGGCATCCCACAACCCTCTGAGGCCAATGTTTCCACTCGGCTGGTCGCACACACCTTTCGGAATGATGTTCAACACCCGCTAAATATCGCTCAGGGCAGACGCAGTAAAACAGGAAAACTCACTACCGTCCTGGCTCGCAGGATTTTTTCCGAGGGGCTTACGGTAAAAATACACTAATGTCGAATCCACAAAGCCTTATACTGCGGGGCATTCTCAGATACGCAAAATTCGACGCGTATTTGGCCTTGGAACCGCGAAACTGTAAAACATCGGCAACAATATTGTGCAGCGGCTCGGCAGCGGTGAAAACAGGATATTGTGCCGGACGGGGCCCGCGTAATCCCAGGCACCGGAGGCGGTTGGACGTAACACAAGACATCGGCAGCTGGCGTGACCTCAGCTGAGCCTCACTCCCGGCCACCTACTTGTGAGCTCACTGAGACAAATCAGCTTTTTGGTGAGCTACCTCATGTAGAAGTTCTGTCTGATCTGGCGTCACGCCGAGGGTGCACTACACGGCTAGACACTGGAATGAAGCTGAGCCGGGAAACCATGCCGCTCCGCCCTAATTACCTCGGGGGGGGGGCTCCGCCGGCTCAGAGCCTGATCGACAGCGCCACACCGCACGGAATCTTCCCCGGGGTGGCATTATAAGCCGGCTCAACAACTGCATGTGAATGGTCACGTTAATTCAGAGCACGCGGTATCGGGTTTCGACCGTTCATCAGCTGGGTAACATAGCGCAAGTTTCAACACAAATCCAGCAAAACGCTTCTGCAAGCCTTGAGCAAGGCCACGTTCACTTTCACAATGGATTTTGTCCATGAGGCTCCTTGCGTGACCCCAAAACGATGGTTGCGTGCTGCTTTTACGAATGTTTGATCCTCAATTTCAGTGGAAACAATGAGGACATTGGCGGTTTTACGATGTCTGATAGCCCATAAAAACGATACCCCACACCCAAGGCAAAAAGCAGAGCGTGAGCGGATCGCAGAGCCGTGGCCAGTAGTTTCTGCACCGTTCACCAGACACCGGCCGAGACGGGCGATGGCCACCCGTCCGTGAATCTCTGCCGACTCACAGGTGCACAAACCACAGTCTCCGATCAGCCGCGCAGCGTGCCGGGCCGATCAGCCCGCATGCCTCATCACGGGGAAATTTCCAGAACTCCGCACCATCGGAGATGAAGTCACTTCCAGGCTGGCCCTCCCAACGCCGGCAATGCGCCGCACCTGTGTGCTGTTGTGTTGGGGTTTAAGGACGATTCAGGGGCTCACGGCTATATAGCGCCGCGCCCGTATGCAGCGACGGAAACCTTACTGGTATACCGGGCATACCACTTTTCTATTGAAGCATCAACGCCGCAGTGTTTTGGAGCCTTTCTTTCCCATATCACATACCAACCGTGCTCCTCCCGATTGGTATGCAGCAGGTTCAAAGCAATGAGCTATTGTCATGTGCACGTAGCGACTAAACGTGGCCGCGAAGTGGTAGGGCACGAGCCCACGCACTAGTCTTCCGGTACCCTAAAACCAGCCAAGCCACCAGCTATCTCGCAACTCCTCGTCCAATACTCCTCCCGATCTCACCAAACGCTTGAAGAGTTTACATACAAATGTAATTGCCTACTTGGAAAATACGAAGTCATGATTTAGTACAAGCACTCATTGATTTTGCTCGCCAACGAAGTAGAAAGTCATGGGAGGACGAACGGAAGCGGACTCGACTACGGATGGCACGACCGTTAACTCAAGTCCTGGACATACACCCCTCAAGGCTCAAGACGCATAACCAGGCGCAAATTTATCAGTGGGCGCTCAGCACGACATCAGAATGCCTAACATTTCTCCACAGGCAGATTTTTAAACGAGTATAGGGGATTCCTGATCGTTTCCTTTCCATTTACTCCACAGGGCGATCGACCATTTCTTCAGAACACTTACATAAGAGATTAAAACCACTCTCAACAGACACCGGCGAACAATGGTAAAATTTGTCGTACCGGCCGCATGGGCGACACACAGGCGTACATAACCAGAACACGAGGCCGCCGGGCGCACTTGGCGGTCCACGCTGCGCCCAATTATTGGAACACGGAGGCATTCTTCAAAGTATCACATAAACGAGGTGCATTGGCATTGGCTTGCAGGCGGCCAATGGCGACAAGCGGGGACACTGCCGACAAACCGAGACCGGCGCCGCCAACACGACGCCAACAAACGGGAATGTTGGAGAGTGGTGACTGACAGTATTGGGCACGCACGCCCCACCGCGCACGCAGGGTCAGGTCTCGTAAAGCAGCGGCCTCCAGTGGGCTCCTTTTATATCGACACGCGATAGCCTATATAATCATAATGACGCATCATAACGTAACACTATGGATTTACTCCGGAGGCATTTTCTTTCGCACTAACTACCAGTCTCCGACTATTGGCATCTACTCTAGCGCTGGGGCGCGCCAGTTTGGCATGAGAAGCACCACCTCGTAATTTGCCCGCACGGAGCCAGCCATCCTGACATCACCCACGTGCGAAACACTCCACTGCACCTCCACTCCTCACCATGGCATCAACGCCCCACATTCCAACGTGAGTGACGATCCAATCTATTCACCGATCTTTCCGAGAAGTGACGTTTTAAAAGAGCAGGCTGTTCAGTTCCGGCTCGTGAGACTGGTGGGGTTTGGCAGGCCATATCTGACGTCAGCACCCGGCGGACGGGAGGGGGCGCCCCCTCACCGATCGCCGCTACACCGTGAAGTTCATGTCCTTGACCAGCTTGTCCAGCCTGTCTAATTGGACCTGCATCACCAGTCGTGCCTTCTTCTCGGCGTCCAGCTCGTCCAGCACCGTCCGCATCCGCTTCTGGTAGTCGGCGCGTAGTGCCGTCAGCGCCTCCGTGAACTGCCGGCCCTGCAGCACACAGACGCAGTCAACTGCCGCACAAGGACGCAGTCAACTGCCGCACAAGGACGCAGTCAACTGCCGCACACAGACACAGTCTACTGCCGCACACAGACACAGTCTACTGCCGCACACAGACACAGTCAACTGCTGCACACAGACGCAGTCTACTGCCGCCCACATACAAGTCAACTGCTGCCCACATACGCAGTAAACTGCCGCACACAGACACAGTCAACTACTGCCCACATACAGTCAACCATCGCACACAGACGCAGTCAGCTGTCATAAACAGACGCAGTCAGCTGTCATAAACAGACGCAGTCAACTGTCGTAAACAGACGCAGTCAACTGTCGTAAACAGACGCAGTCAACTGCCGCACACAGACACAGTCTACTGCTGCCCACATACAGTCAACTGCTGCCCACATACAGTAAACTGCCGCACACAGACACAGTCAACTACTGCCCACATACAGTCAACCATCGCACACAGACGCAGTCAGCTGTCATAAACAGACGCAGTCAGCTGTCATAAACAGACGCAGTCAACTGTCGTAAACAGACGCAGTCAACTGTCGTAAACAGACGCAGTCAACTGCCGCACACAGACGCAGTCAACTGCCGCACACAGACGCAGTCAATACCGGCGCGTAAACAGTACCACAGGAAAACAAAGAGTCTACTGTCGCACACAAATAGATTCAGCTGTCGCACACAGTCCACATTAGCAAACAGACGCAATGGAATACTGACCAACTCCGTTCATCTCCGATCACTCACGACACATATCTCGTTTCCCACCCGAACTTCCAAACTTCATTCGTCCACACACGCCTTGCCAGTCAGTGAGCTCACCTGTTCCGTTAGCTGGGTCTGTAGCTGCGCCACCTCGTCGCGCAGGTCCTTGACCTCGCCGGGTCTGGAGACCGCCGCCACCGCTGTCGTGGCCGCCACCGGGGGCAGCACGGGTCTGGGGGGCGGCGTCTCCACCGGCTTCGCTGTGGAGCCCCGCAGTACCGGCCTCCGGGGCTTAGCCGCTATGGAGAGGACAGCGTCAGGGACGGGAGCGTGGAGGACACACCCTACACACAAATTGGCTGGCCCGGCAAAGATCTCAGAGTCTCATGATCGGTCCTTAAAACTACTGAGGTGAACCTTGCATATTCCAAATCAAGGGGATTGTGGGCTAAAAGCCAGCTGCAAACCCAAAGCTGCAAATAAAAAGATTGCATTTCCCCAAATAAAGCAGTGGAAAATTTATCCCACAGTATGAGCACAGACATGACCCCAGCCCTGTTGCACACACGTTTACACCGAGACATGCAGCCCGTACCATTACAATTCAGATGCTCAAAACACTCGTCCACCCTTCCTAATAGGAAACCACGTTCGCCAGCATCGTTTCACATACACACAAAGATCGGCGGGCATGACCGAGCGCCTACCTTCAGCTGTGGGCTCGGGACGGACTGGTTTGGCGCTGACCGCCGCCGCCGCTGCTGCGGAGGAGGAGGACGCCGCTGCGGAGGCAGCTGAGGACGCTGCCGAGTCGGTCTCCTCCGACGGCTGCCGCGAGTCGCCGCTGGCGTTCTCCTCGTCTGCACCACACCCGAACCGAAGGTACGGTCAGCGCAGGGGTCGCGGAATAGGAGGCTCAGTGACGGAGAAGAACAGACGTAGATAGTGGAATTTCGTTTTCAAAACAAGTCTCGAGTCATAGGAATTACGTATTGTGATCAGATTGTCAGGCAAATTGCAGAGCGGTATGATAATACAGAGGAATCGTTGACATCTACGAGACAGACCTTGCAAATCACGCATAGAAGCGCGTAAAAACAAAATTGAAAATCCGGAGCATGCAAAGGCTCATAGATACACGTGCATCAATTCCATATGAATAAAGTATACCAGAGGTTCACACGTAAATTTCCCCTCGGACCTAATTGCTAAGACAGATGAGCCGCGGGAACAACTGTGGTCCTGAGGATTATGATTTCAAGCGGAGCCTTGTGCGAAACAGGGATACATCATGGCCACTTACGATTACAACATCGAGTCCTTGTTACCGGTAACTAGTACAAAACGTTTTCCTTTCACCAGTGGCACACAGTTCAGATTTTACTCTCACACATGCATGAAGTAAACCAGCCCAGTCGGCACCATGCAACGTTCCTCATGCCCAGCAGACAGGCACTGGGCAGAGCCCGTTTCAGCGGCCCTACCCCTGCTGGCGGGAGCGGGAGCGGGACTCGGTGCTGCCGGGTGCTTTTTGCTGTGCGTTCTCTGAAGCTCACGCATCCAAGGTGGGGCTGCAGACTGCGCATGCGCACCGGACGCCGTCGTCGCACCAGCGTCCTCGCCAGACGTCTGCTCAAGCTTGTCGTCGTCTGTTTCCGCTGGCACGGGCATACACAGGCTCTAACAGAGGCTCAGCGGTATAAAAAGGCTCTTAAAGCGGCTCAGCGGTATAAAAAGGCTCTAAAAGCGGGTACAGGCATATACAGGCTCCAACAACATGCCAGCGGCATCCACAGGCTTTAGAAGGGCCCGTACCAGCACAGCAAGGGCTCTAGAGAACAGCTTTCTGGCATAAAACAACTCCATCAAGCATATACAGGCTCCAACAGCAGGCTCCATCAAATGCTTGGACAAGGAGCCGATGCCATAAACGAGACCTGATGAGGGCCTCAATGATGTTAAACTTCAATGTATGTCTCAAGAGGCCTACATCAAAGCTCTAAATAGCATATGTGGCTTCTACATGTGCTCGAGTAGCCAAGGACAGCGTGAAGTTGAACTGACAGCAAACAAAACAATTTCTCAACTGATGCTGCATATAACCGCCTTACTGCCGGGAGGAGCCGAGTCAAGTAAACTCTACTGCAAGGGGTCTATACAGCATAACCATGCATATTTGCATCCCTCGACTAGCGCAGAGTCTACCAGCTAGCTACTTCATACATTCGCTACCGATGCCTAAATACTACGGAGCAAATCGTGCAAGGACATGCCATATTGTGCCACGGGAGACGCCTCTAATGGAGGTTACGGTTGGAACTCCGGAAACTGAACGGTAGCAGCCCGCCGAGACGAAGTAGGCACGGGTGAGGTCAGGAGCTCCCACCTCCCCAGGCGGGAGTCGGACCAGGAGCACACTCACCGAGTCGGGAGATGCGTTTGTTCTGCGCCCGCTGCAGCTCCCGCATCCAGGGCGGAGCGGCGTTGGCGGCCGGTGGCGGCGCCGACGGAGAGGCGGCCGGGGCTGCGGCGGCTGCAGAGTCCGCCGTGCCGTTCGTCAGCTCTGGCTCCTGTTCACGCGGAGGGAGCCGGATGTTAGACCGATTTATATCAGAGGGTTTTCTCTTGGTTCGGGCACCCAGCAGTGGGGGCCGGTGCTGGTCCCTGCCGGGATTTGGCGTGAACAGGTGGATCTCCACCGGGCTTTACCGGAGCGAAGGAATATCGGGTGATGCTAGTCGATACATAAAGCGTACCCACATGATCTACAATTGCAGCTTTTATTATTATATGGCACTCACATGAAATGCCGAAACTGGGTTCATAAGTACCAATGAATTCCAGCATTAATGCAAAAATCGTAACATGAGCCGGGCTCTCCCTTATTTTCTTCCCCGGTGTTAAAATCATACAGGCTCAGAACGTCCCTCGCTGCCCGCCACCACCATCCTCAGCATTCTGGGTCCGACAAGCAAAGTTGTAAGCCCTTAAAATGTCGGACGTTAAGTGCTTATTTACAGTTAGTTATATCCCCCGCCAGTCACGCTGCAGAGCTGGGCGAGCACCTGCCGTGGTCTCACCTCAACTATGCCACAGCCCAGCGAGACCCGGGACGGGAGTCCGGGAGGACTACATGGACATGGACATGGACAATGGAACATCAGCTCTTCGTCAATACTCAGACGGCGAGAACAGGAACGCCGCAGCCCAGCTGGAATGCTGGTTTCCAGTTTCTCAGCTGAGAAGATGGCCCTGCACTCCGCTCTATATCCGTTCGAGAACACCAGGCCCATCAAGCGGACCCCGTCACTCTGTGACTGCGCACGGACTCGCGGGGGCGCTGAGTGCCTCCTTGCAGTCCCATTCTCACTGTTCATCACAGACAGCACGGGAGTGTGACAGCTGATCAACCACGAATACCGTCAAACAGTCCTCCAGTGGGTCCCGCAGCATTGCGACATCCTGGCAACGAGCGCGCCGACCGCCCCGACAGGGAGGCCTCAGCTCTACGGCAAGACACTGTCCCAGTGATTGCCAGAACGGTACACAAAGCAGTGGTCACGGCGGCACGAGAGCGCCCCGCGTCCCAACGACCTGGCTGGCGCTGTACTCTGATGGGCTCCCGCCTATCACCACGTGACAGGAGTGACAAGGGCGACAGTCGTCGATATTCATCAACTCCGGGCCAGACATAGGGACCGACGCCGCATAGTATATACACAGGTCCGGACGGAGCCCCTCCCGAAACGGCCCTAGTGCAGCGACGTCCGCTGCCCCGCCAGTTGCAGTACGGTCCGCCGGGAGAACAACCCAACACACCTGCTGCTTAGATGTCCCAACCTGACGACCAACCGAAATCGCCTGAGAGGCAACACCAGCATGCCTAAGGAGACACGGCGAGACTGCATCGTAGCGGCCCTGAAAGCCATCTCCTGATCCGTCTGGCTATTCCGCAGACGGACGGTGACAAAAACAGAGCGGATGGGCCCAGCTGGTGACGTACATTTTCCTCGATTCTTCCTGTGGTAATAATAGAGATAATACCAGGAAACACACTAAGACAACATAAATCCACATCATACCTTGCGACAAACCTGCCGCAAACACAGCAAGGAGAAAAACCCCACTGTCTGACATCCACATGCTCTAAGCCTGACACCAAAAGGCCAGTTGATGAAGGTACAAATCTCCAGCAATAATATCTTGCTCCAAGACTGAAAAAAACCAAGAGCCAGTTGATTAAGATACAAATTATCTGCACTAATCTCTGACCGTTTTTACGGCTGAACGACTAACATCCACCAAAAAACGGTCAGCAGGCGCATCAAGCCCGCAACAGGGTTCACAGTAATCTACTTACTGTCATGTTGACGCGATTTTTGAGACTACAGTAACGGTCCCAGACGACACATCGCGAACCATGAAATACTTACATAAGCCCACCAGGACCTTGGACGGTTCCGATTCATGCTATCCGATCAGATCGCCCGGCACTAATCAATCAGCTCGCCCGTGCCCGCATTCAACCATACTGGACCCGCACGCGGCGCGGACGGCGACAATCGCGGCGCCCTCACCGCGTGAGATGAGGACTATCGGGCCCAGATAACGCACCGGGGGATGGAACTGGCATTCGAGCGACAATCTGGATAGCTGACTTAAAAAAACAGTTCACCGTTGGTGGGGTCATCGTCATGATTGTTTTTTTTAGGAGTGCAAATAGCTTCAGTTACTTTGTACCCGCCATACTAATCAAGCTTACATATTTTCCTGTGTTTTGTCAGAGTAAAATTCAAGAGATCACGGTGTAGGTGCCGCTCTGGCCACCGTACAGATTGGCTAATGGAGGCTCGAGCGACACTTCAAAGGTGCGGCGGAGGCCCTGAGATCATCACACGGCACATACCAGACCTTCACTTTTCACTCTGACATGATTAATGACCCATATCTGAGCCGAGGTTGACTTAAACAGAATCACACATGAAGTGTCTGCCCGCAATATGCAATTGATATCACACGCGTGACACACCGGGAAAGAATTCAACTTTCATCGGATCAAAGCGCAGTTTTTGCCTCAGTGATAAGACTGATGATAGCATTGCCGACAGGTATTGATGACGCAGTGGTTCAGTACCTTTACGGTTTAGCGAAGTGCTGCGGCTAACGAGTATGTGGCCCTCGTGAGTAAGTGGCCCTAACGCAGGACCACTTAGTGATTTTCAACAGATGTATTACAGGCCGAGAGGCGGGCAACTGAGGGTTAGGGGTACTGTCCTTCCAACCTTCCGAGCCAGGTGAGCTAGTATTACTCAGCTGAAATACGCGTCCAGTGGAGGGACATCGGATAATCTTAGATATAATCTTATAATCTTATATACCCAAAAACAATCTTAGATACCCAAAAGAGTGTGGCATGGCGCTGAGCGCCCGTAAAATGAGCAAAAACCATCGGCTCAGAGCACAGTTGGTAGAATATTTTCTACTCATCGATGACTTTAAGTCCCTCAAAAATAATGATTGAATCTATCCGAACTATCGGAAATGAAACACATATATCCGAAAGATATCCATAAATGTATGCGTTTTATGAATGGATGCAAGCAGCCGCTGGCTAAGTCGCCTCTCTTTGACTGAGGACCACATCCTAACTCGTTGGACAAATATGCAGAAAACTCTCCTTTCGAAGTCAATCTGCCATTCGGACCTAGCGTACAGGCATTCGGCGTTTAATAAGCAATAAGATTCACGGCTCTAAGGCAGCACTTTTTGTGCAAAGTGGGAGCTGTCGCCACACGAAGTATGGAGCGCCCAATAGTGCTCAGAACACAGAAGCGCAGTTTCATGAAACGTAATGTTTGTGGAAGCAAGTGTGCTAGTATTCTACGGTGTCCCATAAGTAGCCTGAGGACGGGAACACGCAGTGTTTTCACTGCGAGCTGGCGACGTGCTTCTGAGTGTACGCTAGTGGAACATTCTCACGGCTTATGGCACCGCGCCGCCGGATGACCACCCTCCTGGGACCTGGACATTGAGCTCTCAGGCAGAGTTCTAGTCAAGCCTATCGGAGAAAATGAAAAGTCAAATGATTTACTACAACAAAACAGTTGCAAGGTGGGACTAAGGTGCGGAAGCTATTAAGTTTTATCAATACTTCTCCCAGATTTTGTACCCCGTTCCCTCGGAGAACCATACAGAAAAACCAATAACAAGCGTTTATGAAGCCCATGCTCAAGCTTCTCTGATTTGCCCCAGTTAGTTGGTTGGCCTTAAACCCATTGCAGACTGACCATTGGCGCTTTTTTACTCTGTTTATAAATTATTATGTGTGAGTCCGAAAAGTTCGTATCTGCACCGCGCAGATGATCTGAAAACGACGCGGGCCAGCTTATTTCAGACCATGGCAATATAATCAGCACAAAAATGACTGGAAGAGGAAATTGCAGGGGCTTCGTGACAGACGCAGCTCGTACCTCTGTAACAGCTGGCGTGGTGGGCGACGCTGGAGACACCGGGCTACGCGGTGACATCTGTGAACAACATCAGGAAACTAAACTACGTGCATTCGCCACTAGGCATCACAATTCGAGGAGGAACGCGCTAAACACTAGTAAGCAGTGCAGAACGTGCGATGCTTCTACGCAGGCTGCCAAAAGTTGGAACACGCAGTAGCATAACATGGCTCAACGACTTTATATTCACTAGCTAATAAGCAACATACTTTTATGTCTTTCATTTTACAAATGAGGAAGAGGAACAAACCACCAGCTTGGAATATAGAGTGGGGAGGGGCTAAACGTGCTAGTTGTGCAATGTACAGGTCAGAACCAAAGTAAGAGTGGGTCTTGCCTCCACAGGCGCAATATACGTTATTTAACGTATAGAATTTGCAACATACGATTTGAAAGTACTGCTTCCTGCCACGTTTCTGTCACATACATAGCAAAATAACACATTGCGTTCGTACGGTGCTGATTTTGTTGTTTAACCCTCACTCAGCTGAACGTTATAAGCCACCCTTGCCAAGGTCGGTGAGGGGAGGGGGTAAAAAGATCCCTTTTACTAGAAAACTAAGATGGACGAGAATATACGGAAAATCAATCGGAAGGTTATCCAAAATATAATCAAACACTTTGATTATTTTTCGTAAGCCTAATACTCCAGTCACTAGAGGTCAAAATAAGTGAAAACTGCTGAGATGAGGTGTACTTATAAAGCATCAAGTTTGGGTACCATAAGTCGCTGCAATATCAAGCGACCTCAATTTCGACAGCATATGCCCCTCCAAGGGGCAAGATAGATAGAATCATAATTAATTATAATCAACCTTTAATAGACATTTAAACTTCATATTCTGTTTGCCGTCCAACCATATTCGGTTGAAATCGCCAGGAGCAGCGCAGGCCCAAACTTGTTAGAAGGTGGCGTCACTTTACCTAACCCTGCGGCCTGACCACAAATGGCTGAGTTAAAATTAATTGGGAAGTTGAGCAAATAATCAAGAAACAGCTATATTACGCACGGCGGTGCCCGGCGCCGCCATTTTCCGCCCGATTCTTAAACCCTTTAGAGAGGGGAGGGGGATGGGAAAAAGACCCCAGCAGGATGAAGATGAATACTAAAACGGTCTTCGGTTATCGAGCTGAGGCCCACGAATACTTTCGTTGAGGCAGTTAAGTTGAGAAAAGATTAATTGAGGCAGTTGAGGCAGAACATAGGCAGTTGTGCGAGTTGTCACAACTTGGGAAGAGAAATAATGTCCAAAGAAGGAAACGCATCATGCACCTATCATGGATAGGTCCTATCTACGTTACATCAATCTGGGAAGTATTCAGATTCATAATGAAGCGTTATGTTATGTCGCTAGCCCTTAGCTCCACACTCGAAAAGGTCATTCCTACAGAAGGGGGTTGGAACAGCGAGACACATGCAAAGAACGAGCAGTGAAGTCATTGGCGGCGGACTGGTGCAGTTTAAGCATCACAAAAACGCAGACTCCACACCATACACACGGGCTGTTTCAACACCGTAAGTTTCCAGCACCGCCCTTTTACCAATAGGGTGAAATGGCCAACCACGCCTTTAAAACGCTCCACACAAAAACAGAGGTTATTTCCAGCTCCCACTAGAGGTTTTACTTTTTAAATTTATCGTCCCGGCGTTCAGAATTGTTCTGGCTGAAACCCAACACAGGTAGAAAAAACTGTTCCCTGCAGGACATTATTCATTTACACCCATGAAAGACGAAGACTGCGTTTAAAGGGTAGACTACATAGTACATAATAAGTTAGCGAAAGATGAGAGAGGGAAATTTATACACGTATAAACACGGGAACGTAGGAAAAAAGCCTACTACCCATCATGTTAAATGGAAAACTCCCGTTTTTTTAGTTCGTGAATATGTTCGGCGGTGTGGGTTCACTTTTGACGTGCTGCTCCAGCCTCAGAACAGACCCAGAAGGCTCTGACAGCACCAGCCGGGACCAGCGCCAGACCTCGGCGCCGGGACCAACAGAAGAGCCTCCATCTCACACCCGACCACACCTCAGCCATCCACCGTGCCACACGCACAGACACGCCTGCCCGGGCGGCGGACTCACGCTTTCGCGGGTGAAGACGGCGGAGGGCGGCCGCCGGCCGGGGCCCCGCGCCCGGTCGGCGGTGATGTGGGTCAGTCGGTCCGGTCCCCGCTCCACGGCGTCAAACTCCTCTGCCAGGGGGCGGGGTCAGTACTAACACCCTGCCGCGACGTCACCTAACGCACACTCAGGGCACACGGCGCAGGGAGAATGGAAACGCGCTTAGCGCAACGATTTTTTCTAATTTAAAGGTTACGCTCTTGACATCAAGGACAAGAATGAGCAAATGAATCAAGCAAAAGAAGACAGATTATCCTTAACTGTTCATTCTTCTTTCTCCCCACGTGGATCAGAACCACACGCCAACGTTAAGGGCCCAATTTGAATAAAATACGATTTCGACTTCAATGAAACCAAAGGTGTCCTAGCAATTACATTCTCCAAAGACGTGCAGCTGAATCTGAACACCAACAACACACCACCAGCCGGACCATTATCAGCCACAAACAGCACCCCATCTACAGCAGCGCCACCTCTCGGCCCTCGCTCTCACCCAGACTGGTGTCGCCATCTGGCTTGCCCGCCTTCCTGGCGGCGTCCGTCTGGCTGGCTGGGTCGTCTGCTAGGACAGGCGGGTGCGACATGTTAGTGTCCGGGGTTGACGTGTTAGTGGGAGCCGTCGCCGGCTTAGGAGGCACAGACGCCGGTTTGGCCGGCGGGAGGGACGGTTTGGGCGAGGTGGCTTTGGGGAGGGCAGTTTGGGGGTGGCGATTTGGGCAGCGCCGGTGGGGAGGTGTTGGAGTGCCGACTGTTGACAGCGGCGGCGGCGGCGGCAGCGGCAGTCGCCAACATGGAGGCGATGCCGTCCGCCCTGACACCCACCGGCGGCGGAGAGGAGGCTTTGGAGGACACGGGGAGGGGTTTGGCGGCGGCGGGAGGAGCGGGTTTGGGGAGGGAGCTGGTCGGCTCGTCGGTGGCTCCGTCTGCAAACGTTACCACCCGTCAGAAAGGTAGTGTTACCACACCCCGGGATACGTACAACACGCAGGCATGCATCTGACCTGAGGCAACAGCACCAGTGATCTGGATGTGGCGCAACGACAGTTTTTGGCTGGTCCTCTAGATCTCTAGATGTTCTTCCCACAAAACGACGTTGAAATGAAGATTTAAGAAGAGAAAACAAAAAGAAGGATACATTACCTCGTAGGCCCCCTTCGCTTATTCTGAAGTCTGCACGTTTTAATGTCATTACACATTTGACATATTACCTCCATTGTGAAGTGCTAGGTATATGACCTTGCAGGTTGGCGTGCCGCTAAACCTCAACAGTCAATCAACCAACAACCTCTTGTAAATTGACCGTTTATGCCATCGTTCATGTATGTATCTATGAATTATAAAGAAACAAAGACACAACATGAGCCTCAATGTCAATTTGAGGCCTGTTTTCGAAGGACCACCCTCTGATGATCCGCAAACAGAGGAGCACCTCTACCACCCATTGGGACACTCTCATCTCTGGATCACTTCCAGCACCCTCTCAGACGGTGTAACCTCTGGACCACCACCCTCTAATGCTTCGCAAATAGAGGATCAGTACCACCACCCACTAAGACTGTGTAATCTCTGGACCACCACCACCACCCTCTGATGCTCCTCAACAGAGGAACACCGCCAGCACCCAATGAGACGGTGTAATCTCTGGCTCGCCTCCACCAGTCGGCGCGCCACCCACCCTGCAGCCGGAGGCCAGCGGACGGAGGCTGCGGCAGTGCGGGCCGCGGCGCCGAGTCGGCCGACGCCGACTTCGCCGCCGACTCCGGCTTCTCTGGCTCGCTGGGCCGCGCCGACAGCGGCTTACCGGGCGGCTTCTCAGGCCGCGCCGGCTTCTGCCGGAGAGGAGGGCGGCCAGGAGTTAGAGCACGCGATGGCAGCGACAGTAATGTCTGGCCAGTGGCAATCAAAACCGCTAAGGGATTTAGCGGAGTGTATGATTGTTTTGTCAAGCAGGCCTGTGAAATACTGACAACAACCTGTCTACATGCAAAGAAAGGTTATTTCACATTCAGCTAACATCACATCCACAAGAATCACGTTCTCTCTGTCGCACAACGCTGAGCCCACACGCCGACCGCGGCTGCACTGGACGCCGTATCAATAGCGCACGTATCCAGCGCGGGGCTGTCGGCTCCAGCCGATTGGTGTGACCCGCCCCGGCCGCGGCAGTCAGCACTCCGCACGTGTGTACCTCTGGTTCAGCACCGCTGACTCGGCGGTCTGCGGTCAACACAGACTCTCAGTCACGCCTTGCTGGTGGCCCACTGGCCCGATAACGCAACACCGGAGAGCGGACGAAGCTGGCTTTCACGGCGGCAGATAGAGCTATGCACACATCCGGCCCCAGCAGTCTCCGAATACCACAGTGCTCAGTGCGGGAGATGCACAGGAAACAGTCACCATCAGGACAGTGCTGGTGGTCAGAGCTCTGGGCACCATCCAGGGCGGCCCAGTTCGACTCTGCTGGTGTAGCGTGAGGTCCAGCTGCACTCCCTCGAATCTGTGGCTCACCCGCACCGCACTGCGGCCAACGCCAACGGTCCGAATTTAGACGCTCATGCTCTATTAATCATCACAAACGCCTATTGGAGGCTAATGCCACCTATTTGTGACAAACAACAATTTAACAAGCACATTCCCACAATCAAGTATAGCACGACACATTCCAGAGACGGTAATTACTACGAGCTCTCAGGCACCCACACTTACTCCCAACAATCTAAAAAGATTACATTTCCGTATCCCCCAAATTCTGTTCATGGAAAAGAATGCCGCCAATAATCCTGCCCATCGACTTCTTGCAGCGCTTTGCATAGGAATCTACAAGAGCTCGATGATAAGTGGAACCAGTCGAATCCAGCATCCCCCAGTCGGCGAACTCTGTGGTCCGGCACGGGGCTCGCCTCGCGTCCGCCCGCCTCTGCGCGGACAGACCGGAACCGCAGTCCAGGGAAAGAATCGGCCGCGCCGGATGCGGACTCGGTCAGCCGCCCTGCCGCTCACGTAGGGAGTGCCGCCACACACACCCTGCCGTCTTCATCGGTGACTCACGCGCGGTGACTCACACCCATCGCCGAGGCTGGGCCCTGAAGGCCCGGACACCGCTCCCGACACCCAGCCCCGGTACAGATACCCCGGGGACGGCCGCTGTCGCACGGCACCCACCCGCCGACGGCTCACCACATCTCCTCCATCCACAAACAAGTAGGCTCATGCACTCTCGAGCGGGTAGAGTCGGAACTCCCGCCTGCGCCTAAGACCGGATACTCCACAAAAAAAGCCGGCGGCACTGCGTCGCGCCGCTGCAAAACCGGCCAGCCAGCTCCTTATCTATAGTTCCATCGACGCGCTTTCATCGGACGTGAACTCCTGGGAGACTAAACCTGTCACTTAAGCAGCATTCAAAACGAATATCTGCTAAAATGAACTCGGATATCATAAATAAGGCAGTCATCAGGCGCAAAAAATTAGTGATCAACGAAAACACCACACTAGGCTTACAACAGTCGAGAAGCTGTTCAGCCTACCAGACTATTAAGTTGGAAAAGTGGCCGAACACATTTCTCGCCCGCTCCTTCCCTCGAGACCTCTACAACCTGTAGTCAGCTGGGCAACACAAAACCCCTGACAGCACGGCAAACTTCGCTCCAGCGTCATCCACAGACTATGATCTAAATTTCCTGGAAAGTGCTGAAACAAAGGCCGTGCAGGAGAAAAGCACTCTAAGTCAAATATCTACGGACTGTATTTACATAGTAGAAACAATTATTCGGGTGTTCCTTTTTCATTAGGTCAAATTTGAGTATGTTTGCCAGTCACCTAACCGACATCACAACAATCTGTCCCAAAAGTATAAAAGAAGCAAGTTAAAATATCACTTATTCGACGCCTGTAGTTACGTACGAGTACATCATAACCTAACCAGTTTCTCGCCCTCTCTCACAAACTATTCACGGAAATATCGGCCAATAAAAAACGCAGCATTACTATGTGAAAACGGAGATGTCTGTGTTTATCGCTGGCAAATAGGTAAATACTGAGATTTACACGTCTCTCAAGAATACCATGGCTTTTTGCAAAGCTAGCAACGACGAATACTTAGGAACAGGACGATAAAAACGCTTGCAAGGTTCGCTGGCTCACGTCTGTAGAAGAGATGATCTCGACGAAGTTGTCGGGAAACACGCCGACCTTGCCGTTGAGTTCACCCCGCCACCAGCCCTTGTCCTCGCTCTCCTTGGAGACAATGGTGACGATGTCGCCCTCCTTCAGCGTCAGTTCGTCCTCGTTCTGCCGCGTATACGCGAACAGCGCCTTACACAGCTCCTTGACTGTGGGCAGACACAGTGTGGCGGTCAGAGCGTGGTCCCCACCCTGTCCCTCTGACAGCGTGCTCCTCGTTCTGCCGGGAGTAAGTTAATACCGGTCCTCACAGCTACTTCACTTAGAACGCACATAGGCGGTTAAAGCGAGCTCATCGTTCTGAAGCCCACGCACAAATTCATTGCAAAGGCGTGCATGAACGGTTACCAAGTCGCTCTCCTTTTGTTGTGTCCCTGCGAAGGGTGCCTTACACAGCGCCTTAGCCGTGGGGAAGCAATACACTATTTCTGTTGTCCACAATTTCTGTTGTCCAGAGTCTGCAGACGTGAAAATACACTAGCTAAACCTGAACATGAAACGATACGCTCAACTTGAACACAGTTGTACATCATTTTCCCTACAAAAAAAACAGGAAACTGTCTTTGCAACCAAGTAGGAATGTTTGTTTGATAGTAAAACTATCCAACACAATTGACCCCGTGATGTTTGCATGTGCTACACTGCGTCTCGCCGAGAGTGAGAGGAGGCTGGGATTGACCGGCTGTCCGGCACTGACCAGGTTTGGGAGGCAGCTGCGGCGCCGGCGTGTCCGAGGCAGGGTCCGGCGGCTTGGTCAGGTGCGGCGGAGGCCGTGCTTTGGCGTCCTTCAGAATGTCGCCCAGCCCCACGCCCTTCACCGGCTTCGGCTTGATCTCCTGGACCGGCTCTGGCTCGGCCGGCGGCAGCTCCTCCACGAAGTTGGACGGGAACACGCCCACCTGAGGAACAGAGCATACGGCGTTTAGACGGGAACACAACCACCCCACCAGCATGGAACAACGGTAGACAATGCAACCTGAACAGCTAACAAGGCGTTTAGACGGGAACACAACCACCCCACCAACACATGGAACAACCGGTACGACAATGTGCACACCTCGCGAACACGGCTAACAACATGGGCAAGTCTGCAGCACGCAGCAAAACAGGATTAGAGGGAACAGTTTAATTTCTATTGTGGGATTATACACCAAGATAACTATTTTGAAGGGCGCGTCGAGAAGCTATGCGGTTGATGTTTCGGGCAAAGCCCTCAGAGAAATGTATACCCGGGATTTTTCGATTTGGTAACCTGAGGTCAGTTCACGAGGTGACCTCTCCCATAGAAAAAGCATGGGAAAATATGTATAATGATCTAAAAGTCACAAAAATTATTGCAAACGCTTAGATTTCTCAGAAAAGCATTCTTGCCCACCCTTTCACGGATTCCAGGGGCGATATTTGCCATTTTGACCAATCGTCATCACGGGTTGCCAGGGGTAAAAACAGTATTTTGCCGATAACTTTTGACCCAATCAAGCTAGAGCACTGAATTAAATGTCATCGAGTATGTCCCTTCGCTGGCTTTCATTTGATATATGACAAGTTACTTTATGACCTCTCGAGATCTCAGGTCATGTTAGGTCAAGAGACACCCTTTAGAGGTCAAACAATGAGAGCTAAGCCCAGGTTTAAGCATTGCATATTTTAGTGGATATAGCGTATATAGTTGACCTCTGGAGGTCAAACCAATGACCTGAGCGCTTAAACATGTTAAGTAAACCCATTCTGAATTCACACAAGCTTTCCAACCCACCTTGCAGATTTGCGCCAACCCCAAAATTTATTTAGAGGGGGAGGCGATGCCCCCTGTGCCCCCCGGTGCATCCATATCCCCCTGTGGGGCAAAGGTGGCACCGGACCCCCGGTGATAAGCGGGTTAAATCAATAATACGTCCACGAGACCAGCAAACAGAACACAATTTCAGGACGGGAACACACTTACCTAACAAACAAACAGAGCAAAGATCAGAACTGGAACTGCGCAAAAAACTCGGGGAGACGTAAAGGGGGCGTCCACGGGGCCAGTCAGCACTGGTCGCTGCGAGGAATCCGACACCAATTCCAGTGGGCACTGATGCGACGACACTTTTGACACTGAGCGTCTACCTCATTTAATACCACTCCACCGGGACACCTTGCCACTTTTGGAGTTTGCTCTTCAATGGCGTCGTCCCTTTCGCGGCATGATAGAAAGTGAATACAAAATACGCCGACCGATGCCTTAATATCAAGCCTTTGTACCGAGTTCGAGGTGACGGTCCCTCACGTCACCAATCACTCCTGACCGAGCTACCGGGGCAGCGTAAGCAAATTACAGCCCAGCTCAAAAGCTCTCCTTGCCGAGCGACTGCGGCAGCCGGCACGTTCGGAACACCTCACGCTGAAGACACGGCGTGAAGTGTTTGTCACAGCTCGGCTTTCAGGCTCCCCACAGGCTGGCAGCTACGGCGGGACTGCGACACCATACAACACCGAGCGACGCAGAACGGCGGAGCCGTGACGTCACCCGGGCGTGGGAGAGCGGGCCGCAACCGTACAAGGTGCAGCGCCGCCCCCAGAGAGACCGACCGAGAGGGCGACCGGGGTAAGGCGCGGCACTGGGTGCGCCGGTGCAAAAACCCAATGTTGAACAGGTTTGGAAATCGATGTACTATGTCACGTTGGGCAAGAATTGCCGCCCCGGTAGCCAGTTGGTAGAGCGTTGGGCCCGGCCCCTGCCAAAGCATGCAGTGGCAGTGCAGTCCAGGCTTGGGATTGGTTCCCCTGAGACGCTCCGGCGCCAATAGTTTACCCGACGTACAGGTCGGCTGGCAACTGACTGATGAGAGGGTGACCGAGCGGGGCGGCCGTCCCTGTGCTTTGTGGGACGTTAAACTTTGGGTTCTAAATTGACCCTCCATTGAGGGAGTTGCTCGTTCGGGGTGGGGTCGGGGTCTCCGTGACAAGTCCCTGATGACTTTAGTGAGACTCCGACTCCGGCAGCCGTACTAGGAACAACTGAACAAAATTTATTAAAAAAATTGGGCTTGTTAGGTACGATGTGCTATATTTATGGACAATAGTCTAACGCAAGCGTTCGAGCAGCATCTAACTGGGCAGCACTTGAACAGTTCAGCAACGTAACGCCAGCTCCGTTGTGCAGACGCTATAATCACGTCGTGAGTGAAAGTAAGGCAACACTGGCGGTTCCGGAAGCTCAATGGGGAGGCCGCTAGGTCTCGTCATCGGCAAATCATCAGAGGAGTTTGGGAGAGCGGCAACTGCTGTAACTCTGAACTCACAACTGTGCTGATAGCGTCTCAGTTCAGTGCTGACAACGCCTCAGTATCTGCACTCACAACTATGCAGACAGCGTCTCAGTGCAACATCTCCGTGCGTTGACCTTCTGTGCACCGTCAATGACTGCCGCGACTCATTTACTTATCACAGATCAGGGTGAGTGAGGACACTAAGAATGCGGCATTCGGGTTCCTACCCTAGTTTCCATTAGAATTCCTTAAGCTTAGCTTACACAAGTATTCGATGAAATTTATTTGGTTGCCGCAGCCGGACCGCTGACCGGACCCATTGTTGAGGTCATCCTAGACATGCTTAGACATGCTTCTGTTAAATATTCTCCTGTGAGACGGAAGCATGGTGCGCCGCGGGAAAATCACGGCGCGCGAAGTGTAAAACCTGTCCAGCAGGCAGGCACGGCAGGTCTTAGCCGCTGCAGTTTCCGTGGTGACTCACAACGCGCCGCAGCAGGTACAGCGCCGGTCCTGGCGACAAACCGTTACACTCCCACACTTTAGAGCGGTCTGTAAGGTATAGGGTAGTCCCTGGCTCCCTACACCACCCCTTGGTGAATCGGGGGTGCGACGACCACCTGCCCTTCTATTCCCGGACCATTACAGGCAACGAGCGGAAGAGGGCGATAAGCAAAGCGTTCCGAGGGATCAGAAGGGTGGTTTTCGGCAGAAACGGGTGCAATAAACTGTGTTGCAGCTGTGCTATGCCGGCGTCTAGACAGCAAATGTCTGTGTTCTGAGCAATAGCAGGAAAATTCAGAGCAGGAGGGACCTGGAGAGCGCGATTCGGCTGCACCAGCACCTCTATCCGGGCTCCAATGCCTGAACTTTGTCAGTTGCAGCCACGCAAGGCTGTGTCCTTGATGCAATCCGCACCGTTCAGTTACCCGCGCCTGGACCAGATTTCATCAACAGCACGGAGACACGGCGTTCTCATTAATAATTGGCCACATTTTCAAGTAATTTGTTCAGGAGAGACATTTACTTAGCGTTCACGTGGGGAAAAGTGTAATAAAACAAGACTACAAAAACAGGAAACATTTTCACGAATCAGACGCCAACAGAGGCATATATTTTTCAGGGAGGACAAAATATTTTTTGAGACGTTTTCGTCACAATATTCATTCCTCAACTGGTGCGCGACCTATATCATCACCTGCCATCACCAGTGACCTACTGCGTCAGCATCATCAGGTCAGCCGGCCCAGCCCAGCGGGCCGGGGCGGTGGGAGCCACATGCACGCCCGGGCGGCGCCTGAGTCGCAGGCACGCCGGCAGAGGCAGCGGTGTGCACGGCCGCCACAATCGATACCGGCGCGCCACGGCAGCGGCGAGGCCGCTGCACCCTGACCTTCCGGCCAGCTGACCCGTCCAGCCGGCCCGCGCGGCGTCAGCCCCGGCCGGGCAGTCGACGCTGGGTTCATGAGCTGATGCGAAAACCTACGTCACTCATCAATCACGAAAGGTTGGAGAAATACTCTGGACGGTGAGTGCACCTTTCTAATCAGACCACTAATACATGCGTGCTGAGAATTAAAGCTGCAGTTTTCCAGTACAGATTTAATACACACATGCAAGCCAGTACAATATGTAGCATTTCGTGAACGCTTATATTCAGTGCAATGGTTCTGTTATATCAAAACTACCAATCCACATGCAGCAACAGTTTATCACTGCAGTCAGAAAAAAACAAATCAAGTGCCAGGGACACAGCAGCAGAACACTAGGCAATTACATGACCTGACACGTTCTGGCAGCACGCTGGTGATTCATAATGATCACCAAGTGGGTCAAATGGGCACCCGATAAAACATCACTTATCACTACAACACCTGTCCTCACCCAGCCAGCGATAAAAAGAGATGGGCAGAGCGACGAGGCCAGGATTTCGTCATAGCGGGGAGGGGCAAAGCTCCAGGGGGAGGTAGTACAAGACCAAGGAGGCACCTTTCAGAAATCACTTGAGGTTTTCCCCTAACGCATAGTGATAATTAGAGTTTTAGGGCACTTCAGCTGCAGGGGCTATATGTGCCCCCCTCTCAACGTGGGGCACATTAGCCTCAGCAGCTGACGTGCCCTTAACCACAATCATCATCATCCCCTCCCAACGTAGATCGTCGGTCATGGGTGTTGGGGGGGTACAGAAGTATCAGTGGAGCGTACCGCCTCCTTTTTCCAGTCTGGAAATAAATATGCAGCCAAATAGTCAAACGGCATACAGATGACGACCGACCTCCAGTGAAAACTCCAACCAGGGCGCCTCCTCTGGTCTACCTTCTGGTCAACATTACGCAGGCTGCCGTAAAGTTTCGGCCTTTTACAGACGTTTGGGCGTCCATGTAGGCTGCCTGACATCGGCACGGGCGCACCTGCCGGGACCTAAGAGGGTGGACGCCCTCTCGCCCGTCTTGGATCGTCGCTTAAGCGGCGATGCCTCAGTTGCATGGCCTTTTAACGAACAACCAGTGGAAGGGAGAGCAAGTGCATAAGCCCGCGTGTAGAGTCTGCAAAAGCTCAGCACGGCGCGGACTACCCTCATCATGTTGAGAGTAGTATCCACCGAGCCTACCGGCCGTGTCGGAGGTGAGCGCGCCGGCGGAGAGATCAGAGGCTGAATGGCGGTCGCAGGGCCCGCATCAGGCCGTGACGGTACCCCGCCTTCTCCACCGACTGAGCGCTCCCAGCCCGCTCTCTATACATGTGAGCCACACCGCACACCCGGCCCACAGCCGCCGGGTCAACGGCACCACCAGCTTCGGCTGCCGCGACTACCTACACTGTAACAGGGACAAAGGACACGGGGAAGGGCGGGCGCAAATTCCGGTCAGACGACCCGCCTGACACTGGCTCTGCAGTTCAAACTCAGCATTTTCGAAAGCACTTAATCGTTTCTCGTAACCATGTCAACAACGTCCCCTGCCCACAGTCATATAACTACCAGACCTCACCGGCACGTTTTAGACGTGACCTTCCCGCCCAAACGCACGGCTTACTTATCTGACTTTGCATTGTAAGTTTGGGACAGAGGTGACCTTCAGAGGATGTCCAGCAGACAGCTGGTCCCGGCACGACGAGAGCCAGCCGCCGGTTGATCCGTTTACACGGCTCCGCGCTGCCGGTGGCCGCCGAGTTCACAATGGTGGTAGCGGCGGCGTGCACTTTGGGGCGCACTGATGGCTCCCAGTCGTGATGACTCAATATTTTGTGAGTCGACTGGCCTCGATTCTGAGTCGTGACTTCATATTTGTCTCTGAGTGTGACAAAATTCGGCAATTTGAGTCAACGAGTTGGCAGACACGCCTCAAACACAGAAGTAGGCCGACTTAATTCTGAATTAAGCATTCTAGTTGTTGAACAATAGTCGTTACCGAATCAGAGCCGATTAACCAGGAGGTCGCGGGATGAGAGCGAGGGTCGACATTGGTGATGACGGTGGCTCGGAGTGCGACCAGCCGCCTGCAGTCTCGTGACCGTCCAGTTTCTGAGGCAGCCTTATCACCGACGGGACCTCTAGCCCCGAGACTCGCACCCACTTAGAAAACCCGAGCCCTGTGCAACCACACAAGTGGGCCAGATATACGGAACAAAAAAAAAACAAGGTTCTTACGGCGTACATTCCCCATTACATTCCAATACCATGGAATGTACTCTAGTAAGAATGAAGAACGGGCTAACAAGCCTATAACGAGCAGAACTGGCTTGGCAGCAGCGCGTATCAGACACTGAAGGTGACCTGACCAAAGCTTACGCAACCAAGCATGCACCCAGTTCCGCAGCATCTCTGCCTGTTATTCCATATGCAGATCGTTCGCGACCTCACCCCAGCTCAGTGCGAAAGCGTTACAAGCTCATTGGTTGGAGGTTGTTGAGCCGACCGGTGATCAGATGTCATTATGGGTCGGCAGCTGCATCCGAACGAGGTCTGGTCAATCGTTCACAGAAGTGCAACAGAGCAGCCGGTCGCCGCAGCGGTGCTTTCACCGTCTGCCGACAGCGAACATTCGCGGGCGAACGGACCGCGCCGCTCGGTATAAAGCCGGTCAGCACTATCTGGACAACGTCATTTACATTGCGAGAGTCAAACGACCATCACAAGCAGCGGAGGAGGAGGACTTTGAACTGGGTCCAGAGGAGTTAGCGAAATTGTGTATTTTCAAAGAACGTTCCCAACTTAATACTGTTCGATTGATTATTGGGTTTTAGGGGCGCGCCAACCTTAATCACATCGGAAATCGTACGCTTTGTAGTGTTTGTGCAGCTTGTCGATGATTTTGTTACCCGTTTATATTTTTGCGTACGAAATATTGAACATTTTACCCCGAAATAAGGCTAAGTGCCTACGTTAATTTCGAAAACAATCTTTATTTTACCGCCACCATGCAATGATCCCAAGATATTTGTGATGTTTCCTGATAATGTATATTTGCTTTCTTCTGCACCGACTCACTGGTTAGGCCCATCCTTCCAACTGAACCTGTCTTCGGGACGACCGGAAGGGTAGAAGTAAAATGAAACCTTTGCTCGCTCTAATGCCCAGCCGCGACCGTTCCGATCTGTGTCGTAAAGCCCCGGGGTCCGCCAACGCTGTAGTCACCAGTGAATTCATGGCGCGGTCTCGGAACCCACAGCCAACGTTGTAGACGAATTGGCCTAACATTCCGCGAAAAGGGCAATGTCGTGGACTGGAACTACAAATAAAGGTCCAATTTTACACACATGCATTTCTTCATTACGGAAACGGAGGTGTGTGGCAACTCGTATTCAAACAAGATCGTTTGATTATGACAGGAAGGGGCTCTGCAATCCATTTAACTTGGTAAGGATCCAAGAGCGCCATTCACAGAAATGAGCAGAATTAGACGGAAAGGGTACCCACAAAGCTGTATCAGTAGCTGAAGCACTGTCCAAGGCTGAGTGCAGAGTGCAGATTTGGCTGATTATTTTCACGGCTCTGATCCGGCCCTGCCCTGGAGTACGGTGCAGCCCGCGCGACAGTACGGGAGCAGAGCGCTACACGCGCCATATTGCTGGAACAGAGCGCTCCACGCACAGAAGTGTGGGTACGGAGTACACACACGACAGCGCAGGAGCGGGCTCCACCTGCGACAGTGCAGGAGCGGGAGGGGGGGCGCACGTCCAGAACTCGGAGATACCAGTCTTATCCCACATATGGACGTCCCATACTATGCAGCGCAACCACCGTAGGCTGCGAGTGACAGCTTGGGAAAATGAAACCTTGCAAAAACGTATCAACTGGTAACCAAACGTAGGCATTTCTGAATACCCTCCCCAGAGTGAGTTCTCCAATTGCATGCAGGCACATATTTGAGAAGTAGAATATTTTAAGGGTGTTTGGTAGATATTCAGCAGATATATTTCATGTCATCGCATGAATCGCGGCAATCATCTAAATCTGGCATCCTCGCTTGAAATAAAAGCCTCTTCTTTCATGCAGTGGCGAATCCAAGGGGGGCAAAAAGGCATTTGCCCCCCAAACGGAAAAGCTGGGGCAAAACTATGTTTTTGTGTAAGCTATGGTTTCAGTGTAAATATTGGGGCTTGGGTAGGAAAAAGTATCTCTATCTCGAGCCCACATTTCTCACCCTGCAACGATTTTTTTGCTTTTTGCCTCAAATACCCAAAACATTTCCGACAAGTTATATTTTAGCGCAATTTTCACTGTTTACTTTTTTTTGCTTTTCGACCTTGGTTTCCCCTCCCAAACCGACCGGCTAGTTCCGCCACTGCTTCCATGTCAATAACGTCGGCGCCCAGGACGACGCTATGGCCCAGTGACGCACCAAAGCATTCATAACAGAGCGATAACTAACCTCGTCCAAAAGATCAGCCGTGAAATCGCTTTCAGCTCCAAAACCCTCTCAGGCTCATAAACATCTCAATCTCCACCTAACAAAACCAACAATCTCAACCATTCCGAGCGCTCGTTTTTCAGCGCCTCCATTCATCGCGCACGTGATGTGGCGTCTCACCTTTCCATTGAGCGAGCCTTTCCACCAGCCGGGCTCCACCTCCTCCAGCACATCGATGACGTCATGTAGCTTCAGTTCCAGTTCGTCTGCCTTCTCGGGCGCGTAGCTGAAGAGGGCCCTGCACCGCCGCCGCCCTGCCGGGGGCAGAGAGAGGTCAGCCGGGTGGCAACGGCGAAAATTAACGGTGCTTGCTGCCTTATTATGTGACCTTCTGACACACGCAAGCTGGTGCAAAATAATCGCAAGCAGTTCTAGGGGGAAGAAGGGGGGCAGACCACGGCCCCTCAAGTACCTAGATAAGCCAGATTTTGGTATGTGTGTTATTTTCAGATTTTAACCGTTTGGCCCACGCACGAAAAGGGCCTGGGACCACCACTGAATGTACTGTGTGTACTGAATGTACGAAATGTGATGTACCGGTACCACGCCGTTGGTGGTTGGGAACTGCAATTAGATAGCGGTGAAATCCACGCGGCACATGACTTTCATTTTATGGTAATCGGCCTTGAAACATTTATCAGTAGTTCACGAGAAAGTTGGGAAGCCGGGAGCAAAGCAGACTTCAACCAAAGTCTCGAGTGAAGAAGGAACCAAATTGAAAAAGGACCACACAACCGAAACACAGATACCCAAAATAAATAAACATACGAGCATGGCATAAGAAACTAGCTTGAAATCAGTTGCTGGCCGGAACTGTCAGCAATCGCGCGCACCGTACGCCTGTTCGCGATAGGCCCGGTGCGACTGTAGCGCGGCGCCACAGTCGCACCGGGCCGCACCCTAACCTCGGCGGTACAACCTGCCGCGGAACGCGGCGGCGGCGGCGGCGGCCACGCTGCACATTTCAACAATGGGCGGTGATCCGCTGCGACGCTAACCGGTCAGGGGGTGGGGGCACCGAAACCGGTCCCGAGCTGCTGCAGATCCACCGCAGCGCTGCGTGGGAATTCGGTGAGCTATATGGCCCAAAACCCAACATAGGCAAACATATTTCTCAGTGATGACGTCTCACAGCTTTCGTCCCGGATGTTACTTATGAGATCAGTAAGTTATATTTGATTTCAATGTCATTTTCCCAAAATGTTTGAGAAATAGATAATTTTTCAGGATTTTTTCTGGGCGACAGAATTAAAATAGAAGGTAACCGAGCTCCCGGTTACCTTCTATTTAATTCAATAGCCCAGCAAAAAAATTATCGGAAACAAATTATCAATCATGTCAATCATTGTTTATTTTGCATGGCACGGAGTAACCAACAGATTTAAAAGACGTCACTAAACGCTTCCGACTTGTTTTGAGGCCAGCTTTACACAGCATGAAAAAAACATCCGAGTATTTTCGCTGAATACACAACGCATTTGTCGAATTTCAGCGCGGGAGGATAAATACAGCCAACACTGGCTGTGTGATCTCGAAACAGCGTTGGCAATGGCCGGCGGCCGATGGCTGTGTGGCCGTTGACGTTGCTACAGCAGTCTCCGATGATGATTGGTGTTTTAGGGCACGTCAGCTTCTTTGGCTATATTGCCCACTACAGCAGTCTCCGATGATGATTGGTGTTTTAGGGCACGTCAGCTTCTTTGGCTATATTGCCCACTACAGCAGTCTCCTGGTCAGCGCCAGTTCTCATCTGCATCACACCCAGTTTCTCGTCCAACCCCGGCATAACAGCAAGGGGTCTTCAGAATTACTTACACACTAACTGAGACAGTGCGCAATGCCTTCTACCCATTCCAAAATTGATTTCCTCTGCCTCATAGGCAGACTTAGTCAATGCACGCCCAAAATATTGACAAAGTTGTGGTGAGATCCCGCCTCAGGCCATCAGGTGTCGTTTGATACCACGACTAGGCTGGGTAGCCTGGCCCCACCCCAAATGCAAGGCTAGAAGCCACTTTCTGAGGGGCACCCTCTGTGAGGAGCCAGTGCCGTCACACTATTACGTGGTTGGTATGGTTAGCACAGCATGAGCCAAGCCGCGCCAGCCAAAAGCCTGCATACGTCCTCACATGCACGCACCCACCCGGGTCATTAGAGTTTCAATTACTCGTAATCGGAACTGAGCGTCACTCGAAAGCTACGCAGACTGCATGAGGAACAGCCTGCACGGTTTTGGATACCCGTCCTAAGCCGGGTATCCAAAACCGTCGTCCTAACGAGGAAGTTAACACCATTCAAGGTGGAAAAACTGGCCAAGACGAGCAGAGATGTTAGCCCGGTATTCAGAGTGGGCGTTCATCACCGCTGACCAGGCCCCTGTACCTACAGCTCGTCGGCAGCTGAACCTCACAGGCTAAGCGACAGAAACGGCTGCTGACAGCCAAAATAAGCCTGCACTAGACACTACACGTCGCTGGAACTGGAGCTCAGTCGGAGCTCCAGTACATGTTGAACGACCAAAGCAGCCGCTCCTGCACCCAAACCAGTGTCGATGGACCCTAATGAGATAACTACACAGCCTCAGAGGATCCAGACTTAGACCAAGCATTGAGGACTCTCGGAGCGGCACCTCGTCCTTCTATCTAAGTGGGTGAGTGCTGAATACTACGTGGAGGGAGGTTTGAAGACGCTGACAGCATCAGTACTACAGGAGCAAAATGGACCAAGAATATCCGTTAAACCTCGGCGGATGACGTCACAGACAAATTGCTAAAACGCCGGTGATCCTGCACACAGCACGGCCAGAATCAAGTAGTGGCACACTACCAGCCTCCTCACTTTCTGGGATAATCCAGGCCAAACAACAACCCTGACCTCTCACTCACCAAAGCTGCACCCCTATGCCCTCAATAATGCGGCAGTGGCCAGCTCGGCGCCGGGTAGACGCTAATTACAAGCCAGTGACAGGCGCGGCGCAGCAGCAGCACCGAGACGCTGGAATAACTGCTCTAACTGAAGTCCAACCAAAAGCAGATCAAATCGATACATTACTGAGAAAGACCATAATTCTAGCCTTGCTTTCCTATTATACGGGTTTGCTCAATAGGATATCAATTTTGCGACGCCCCGTGCATTACGACCCCGGCTGACTCTGGGCCTTGGCCACAGGCTTTCAGCGCGTTTCATACGTCTTCAGGCACCCGGTTGCGACCTCCATGTGGGGAAACAGCGGTTCCCACGACCCGGCGAAACCACCATTCCTGTCCCTAGGCCTTTGGAGCGCCGAAACTTCTGATCGGCACAAATGCCCGGCTTTTCTCGCGACCTCCAGGCTCTGATCTCACCAGAAAATGGGACGGAGCGCCCCGGAGCGCAGTGGCCTACACCAGAGGTGAGGCCTGGGGCGGCGGTACGGGTGAGTTCACCGGGCCCCAGCCCGGACATTTATCGCTGTATTACCGTATCTACAGCGCGATCAAACGGCGACCTGCGAGATAACACCAGGCGTGCAAAAGTAAGCAGAGACACAGCGCTAACACATCGAGCTGATAACCTACTCAGAGCAGAGCTCGCACCAGTAGGTCAATGGACAGGGCACCGCGTGATCCGCTGGACTGGGCGGCGCTCCGGGACAGGACCCAGGACACACCAAGGTAATCCAACTTAGAAAAGTCGAGAATCACAAGACAGAGCTGTAATCAGTGACCGTAGAGCGTCAAAAGTGCAGGGTGGGCAAGATTGATTTTTCAGCCCATTTCTTTCGTGAACGCCATAGTGTAAGCTGTCGAAACTCTCACTTCAGGAAAAAGGGTGTGGCGGAGCAGTGGCACCGCAAATAGCTCCGAATCGATGCGGGAAGGAATCTGTATGCAAGATCCGAAAAAAGTGTGCATTAGTAACAACGTGCAAGGGAAGCTTTTAACTGACCGCTGACCATTGGACCATTGCCGTCCAGAAACAAAATGCCCCTGGTGCAACACATCAGCATCAGTCATTAAACGTGCAGGGCATATTCCAAGGCATATTAAACGAGAATATTCCCCATTCCCCAGCAGTGACACATTTTGTAATGTTTGTCCCTCGTGGAACCACCACAGAGCGTATTCAGACCGGGTGCTGGAGCACAGACATGTTTAAAGGGAATTTGGCACCTTCATAACGTGATTTTAACTGAGATAGCCAAGTTGTAAAGCAAGTCGGAAAACCCGGTACTCCATATATGATTTGTCTTGGAACTAGGTATTTTCGTAGAAAAAAGCTAAAACCTACCTGGCACGAGCCCTCTCATCAGGCCCTCACCGGGCGGCTATTGTTGTGAGCTGCTGGTGTGACGACATATGCTGACGTCACGATGAGCATCAGTCAATCGAAGCCCTTGAAGCGTTTCAAGTATGGTAGTGGTTGCCAGATTATGACATCATCCACAGGCAGATATTTATTTATTTTCCTAGAGGAGTATTTTTAAAAACAAAATATTGAGCTTATTGAACATTTTTCAGAGAAATCATGAGTAGTTTCATTATTTTTGGCTAAAAGTACGCCTAATTTCACTAAATTCCAGGATTCGACCAAGGTGCCACATTCCCTTTAATATCCGTCACATAACGACGTGTTTTGAGTCTTTTCAGTTGATGATGAGGTGAGAGTGACTTCAGGTGTGAGCATGATTGTGTGTGTGCCACGTGGGAGCACCATAGTGCGGACTAACACCGGATGCCGGAACACTTATGATGATGACGTGAGAGGGACTTAAGATGAGAGCATGATCACTCAAAACATTGCAAAAGAATGCTGAACAAGTGTGGATATATGAATCCATCTCATCTCGCGGCGTGTTGGCGCGCCAGCTCGCTACAGTAGAGGACCAAGTGGTGTCTGAAAGCGGCAGCACACGCTGACCTCATTCCTTGCAACTCATCAATGTCCCCGAGCGAACCCATCACATGACATATACAGAGCCAGCAACCACGCCCATCCCAGCTGATGTCACAGGGAAGCGGCAGGCCCCAGGTGACGACAGAGACAATACGGCTGCACTGGGCAGCCGTATCTGCCGCCCAGAGAGAGAGAGAGAGAGAGAGAGAGAGAGAGAGAGAGAGAGAGAGAGAGAGAGAGAGAGAGAGAGAGAGAGAGAGAGAGAGAGAGAGAGAGAGAGAGAGAGAGAGAGAGAGAGAGAGAGAGAGAGAGAGAGAGAGAGAGAGAGAGAGAGAGAGAGAGAGAGAGAGAGAGAGAGAGAGAGAGAGAGAGAGAGAGAGAGAGAGAGAGAGAGAGAGACAGAGACAGAGAAGAGACAGAGACAGAGAGAGAGAGAGAGAGAGAGAGAGAGAGAGAGAGAGAGAGAGAGAGAGAGAGAGAGAGAGAGAGAGAGAGAGAGAGAGAGAGAGAGAGAGAGAGAGAGAGAGAGAGAGAGAGAGAGAGAGAGAGAGAGAGAGAGAGAGAGAGAGAGAGAGAGAGAGAGAGAGAGAGAGAGAGAGAGAGAGAGAGAGAGAGAGAGAGAGAGAGAGAGAGAGAGAGAGAGAGAGAGAGAGAGAGAGAGAGAGAGAGAGAGAGAGAGAGAGAGAGAGAGAGAGAGAGAGAGAGAGAGAGAGAGAGAGAGAGAGAGAGAGAGAGAGAGAGAGAGAGAGAGAGAGAGAGAGAGAGAGAGAGAGAGAGAGAGAGAGAGAGAGAGAGAGAGAGAGAGAGAGAGAGAGAGAGAGAGAGAGAGAGAGAGAGAGAGAGAGAGAGAGAGAGAGAGAGAGAGAGAGAGAGAGAGAGAGAGAGAGAGAGAGAGAGAGAGAGAGAGAGAGAGAGAGAGAGAGAGAGAGAGAGAGAGAGAGAGAGAGAGAGAGAGAGAGAGAGAGAGAGAGAGAGAGAGAGAGAGAGAGAGAGAGAGAGAGAGAGAGAGAGAGAGAGAGAGAGAGAGAGAGAGAGAGAGAGAGAGAGAGAGAGAGAGAGAGAGAGAGAGAGAGAGAGAGAGAGAGAGAGAGAGAGAGAGAGAGAGAGAGAGAGAGAGAGAGAGAGAGAGAGAGAGAGAGAGAGAGAGAGAGAGAGAGAGAGAGAGAGAGAGATAGAGATATAGAGATATAGAGATATAGAGATATAGAGATATAGAGATAGAGAGATAGAGAGAGAGAGAGAGAGAGAGAGAGATAGAGAGATAGAGATATAGAGATAGAGAGAGAGAGAGAGAGAGAGAGAGAGAGAGAGAGAGAGAGAGAGAGAGAGAGAGAGAGAGAGAGAGAGAGAGAGAGAGAGAGAGAGAGAGAGAGAGAGAGAGAGAGAGAGAGAGAGAGAGAGAGAGAGAGAGAGAGAGCGACCTTGGCCCGGCGGGGCAGTCCAGCCGCCGCATGCACCGCGCGCCCGCATAATCAGCACGCAGCACCTCGGAGACCGTCCGGACCGTGACCGCTCGCATCGCACAACCGCAGCGGCGCGCGCAGACTTGTTGGGTAACATATTCAATCCCGTGATTTCTATTCGTTCTGAGAAGGAAAACTCAGCGGGTGGGGGGAGGGCGGGGGGTCGAAGGAATTAACAGTGGCCTTTCAATGTCCTCCATTGAACCTACCGTGTTTCACGATGGAAATGCTAACACTTAGAATGATCACCATTGAGACATGCCTACCGCATTTTATTGCACGCCATCCACTTTTTTCTCCTCACAATATCTCACAGTAGCACATGGCACATACAGGGAAAACAAGTAACAATCCGGCGACGGAACTCGCATTTGTGTTTCGAAGGACAGAAAGGGGCTTGGAAGAAACAATTAAAAATGTTCATGGTTCACGTTTTATTTGCTTAAATTGCGAATTTCTACATACCATAAAACCTAACCATAGAAGTACGATAATGACAACCAGGGGCGTAGCCAAGATTTCGCTCAGGGGGCGCCCCGAAAAGGCCCCTGGGACAGCGCCAAAAAGGCCCTGATGAGTAAAAAGCGCCCTGCTTGTTACAGAATCGTGTCCTCAGGGGGCCCTTGGGCCCTCAGGGGGCTGTCCCTGCCGCCCCCCCTTGGCTACGCCCCTGATGACAACATACGTAACAGTTGTACCAACGTCGAGCGACTATCTGTAACAAGTAGGCTGACAACTGACATTCAAAGCGCGACCTAAAGACCCTGCGTGCTGACAGAGCGAACAAAGGCGGCGAAAAACGGCCGCTCCAGGCACCTGTCGGCGGGACCGGCGGTAACAGGCCGACCCGACGCCGGCCGCCCCGACACCGCCGCACACCCCGACAGGAAAGGTTGCGCACCGCTCGCATCCAACGCTGCCAGGGCCTGCTACAGCCAGAAAAAATCGGCACCGAGCAGATGTTTAACGCTACATGGCCACACCGTTCCCAGCATCAGATAAACCAAGCTAGAGGAGTAAGTATTTGGAAATTACCACCATTATTGATTACAATTTGCATTATGTACGTTGTTAAATATTGCCTGGAGACGGTATTGCCTGTGCAGGAGTTATTGGAATCATAGCTATGTTGTAATTACACCTACAACCATGACTATTATAACATCTCAACACAACCTATGAATACAATAATCATAATGATACGTATTGGCACGTCATTATTAACACGTAGAATAGTCAACCACTCGAACGGACTGTCAGAAAACAAGTTCTACCTTTTATCTCCACATAGCTTTCGGTAGCGCATTGATGATATGTGTATAGCTAACGGGTCCGTTTACCACCATTTTAGAAACTGAAGCATTGATGAGCTTGCCTCCGTGGTATATGCAATAGTGCGAGCCCGCGGGTGACGTCTTTTCTGTTTCTGAGGGTTTGAGAGAGTGGAGTATGGCAAAGTCGTTGGATATTCTGGAAATATTTCAGTAGATGTTATGTATGGCAGGCCCTGGAGAATTCTGCACACTGAAAATTGTGGCATGATATACTGTGGCAGACTGTGCCTTATCTCACCGTTTATTCGCAATATAAGCTTTTGCGGGGGAGGAAGACAGGGGTAGAAATGATGCCGACATCACAAGGCGGACTCCAGCCGAGGTCCGTGGGCCAGGACGCCGGCAGCGGCTCCGGAGCACCCCGGCGCAGGTCACGAGCAGTCACGCAGGCGACCCGGTCCCGGCCGAGGTCACAGCAGCCCGCACACGCGCAGAAAAACGGCCCGCCGCCGTATAGAGGGCACGGCCGCGCCGGCCGGCCGTAAACACACCCGGCCCCGCCGCCGCGCCGCTGAACCCAGAGACAGACTCGCGTCGTGAGATACGACTCCCACACCAGGTTTGCATCTCGGAATAGCTCCCCAAAAGCGTAGAGCGTAGAATACTTTGGACATTCCATGTTTCGTAATTATCGATAGATTCCAGGAGCGAGAGGAGGGCTTTAGAGCGCCGAGGTGGTCTATAGAGAGGTGATTTATAGAGTGCCGCTGGTCAATACGAGTTCGGGCTGCACCCATACAGGTGACGTCATGTGTACGCTACTCAAGCGAACTCTGACGTCACCATGTACAGTCCCCCGCAATTGAAATTGCCATAACTAGGCTCGACCGGTTTAGGATGGATATCTTGCATCCTATGGTGCCTATAGGTTTAGAAACGGGTGCATCATGTGTATTTTTCAAGAGCTTTCCAGTGGTCACCATTATTTACTAATCAGACATCTGGGTGAGAAAAATATTACACAATTACTGATTTTGCTGCCTTCTGACGGGGTAGTCTTCGGCTGACTTGCCACCGCCTCTGATAATCCCTGACCCTCTCGCCCATACCTGGACCACGTGACCTCACAGATGAATGGGCGGTTGGCATTGTGCCAGCTCATTCATCCCTCTCACAAATCTTGTCGTGTCTGAGGGGCACTCGTATTGCAATTGCTCCCACTGTGTTGCTGTGTGCTGGACAACTGGCGTCACTGACCTGGGGCCCCGGTCAGTGGTAGAAACCACGCAATGCAGTGGCAGAACCACGAGCTGCATTTTGAGGGGAGCAATATCCAATAAGATGGGCACAGATGGGGCAAACCATCGGAATATATTTTGCTGCGGGAAGCACACGAATTTTCCCTCCTATATCCGTCCTTGTGCTTGGGTTGCGAAACATGTAAGCTGTCATTGGCTGCCGGGCCCCCTCACCTGCATGTTTATTTAGACAGGATTCTGGTAAAACGGCTGATACAGTGATACAACTTTGTTTGGAGGTTTCATTAAAAATAATATTTTCAGATACTCGTCAGAAGAGGGGACAGTTGGAGCCATAGGTGGATCCAAGGGTAAAGGAATGCAGGTCCCCCTCATTGACCCTCGGCGTCCCTAAAATGATCACAGCATTCCTCTAAACGGTCGATGGCACTTCCTGAAATGTCACTTCCACCCCTCCCCCAGGGTGCGAAAATCGGCACCCCGCCAGGATTTGGCACCCACCTGAAAGCTTTTACCGGCCAAAAGTGGCACCCAATTTGTACGGATGACGTCCCACCCCCCGGCAAGGTGACCCCCATCGGTGATCCTGGATCCCCCTATGGTGGGGGCAGGCCCCCAATTTTCATTAAACATCGCGATTTAAGAAACAATAGGAAAATCGGGCATTGTGTGGGCAGCATTTTGCGAAGGTCTCAAGAAGCCTGAACCTGACGAGGTTTTGTTTTTAGATGGGAAATTTTCTTGTCAAGGGTGACGGTTCACTGGCTCTATCACTGTTTCGTCGGTGGCGGCGATTATTTATTATGGGACAATTGCTTCCAACTAAATGGGCTTAATTCCGTCCACAGAGAATTTTTACATTTCCAGCTTGAGAACCTTTGTAGAGTCTATTTCTCGGGAGCATAAAACTGTGCCCTCGCTTGACTAAAATCACGCAGTCGTCTCCCCTCAACGAACGGCAACCATTGCTTTAACTGGGGAGGATTGAGTTTCCATGAACTGGCCTCTAGACTGACATCACACGGTGCAAGCTTGGCATAGCGTTTGCGATAGTCTCTAACAAAAATTGTTGGGGTTAGACGACGCTCCAGCTCTCAAAGTTATATGGTGTTACCAACTCTCATCCTGTAAGGAGAGATTTGGTGCATTTGATCATCATACCTATTCAGAGAATCTGCCTGGACATGAACCCATGGAGTTGAACCCGGGGGAGTTGAGCCAGGGAATCAGCGCTAGGTTTCTTGCGGCCTTTTGGCAGCACCCTCACTTGTCGGAAGGATATGATCATATTTTATGCTGAAAATATTAGATAATTTGTAGCAGTATTACAAAGGTATAAAAGCCTATGTAGCAGCTTTAGCGGTGATAGTGATCGTTGTTGAGAGTATCATTAGCGGTAAAATTGGTCAGTGATGGATCTAGGCGGTAGTTTTGGTGGGACAAACAAAAATCGAAACGCAAGAAAAACGTCGCGCAGTGAAAGCTTTTGCAACAATCTAACTAGCCGGCAGGTTGGGGAGGCGGGGAGTGGGGAGTAAATATAAGTCGAAAAGCAAAACAAACAGGCGTCACTGGGTGAAATATGTGGCCACAAAATGCTTGCTTTCGATATCCAAGGATCATTCATCCAAATACGATTTTAGATATCAAGAGGACCAGGCTCCAATATTCACACTGAAGTTGACTGGTTCTGTTTGAAAATGATTTCTTCAGTTAAAGCACCAACACCTTGCTTATGAACTTAAAAGGAGCCGGGGAAAAGGTCGACAGCTTGGGGAGGGGATAACATTATGGTTTTGCTCCGAGCTTTTCCGTTCGGGGAGAAAATACGTATTGTCCCCTCCCCTTGGGTCCTCCATTAGAACTGGGTGCTGTTTGAGGGGTCTCGTTGCCACGTGCGACCACCGAGGGTAAAAGGGCAGTGAATAGTGAATGTTTCTCTGATGAAATCCACCAACTCGAGAGCTACTACTCTTCGAAATTTAGCACGACATTGGTTCCAGCTATTATTGATGTTAAAATTGTTCGATGTGTCGCTGAAATGAAAATACTTTAGGATAAATATTGTTTACATATTTTGGTTGGGCGAAACCAGACTATTACCCGGGGACCTTGTAACCAAAGCCTACCTTTGGCGGACGCAGGGGGCATTCCGGTCATGGCCCCCAAAGCGCTGGAGGGGGCCAAACTATCTTTCCCCCAAACACCGGAGAAATTTTAGAAAAAAGTTGTGTACACTAAGCCTGTAGAGCAAAAAAATATTCGCTTCCCCCTCCCCCCCCCCGGAGAGCGATCATGCACTTGGAGAGGTAGCTTATACTAGATCTGTCGAGCACTGAAAAAAGGTGTTTACAATAGGTATGTAGAGCAAAAATCTTCGCTCCCACCCCCTTCCCCCACAGGAGGACAGGCAGACATGGGTTTGCCCCCAGAACTCGGGTCTGCGTACGTCCCTGAAGCCTACGCTGCTCCCTTGACCTGAGAGGGTATATTACCAACAATACTAAAATTGGACTGGAAACGAATGTTAAGCTGGTCTGATTCTGGTTTAGCCCGAGAGATTATTATCAGTATATTGTTTTGGGATTTCATTGAGTTTAAATCTTGAGCCTCGATAAATTTTTGAGAACTCCCGCAGCCTAATATTGAGCCCCTTGGGCTAAAGGGTGTTTTAAGCTCGTGCAATCTTTCGAAAGCCTAGCTGGCTCAGAGGCCCCTAACTATCGTGCATCCTTAGCTGCCATCTCAACTTAACGTATCTGCATTGGTTTTGGTCGCCCGAAAGAGGCACATAAGCATTTATCACTAACTTTAAGAACTGTTGGGGTTTAACGACGCACCAACTGCCAGGGTCATACGGCGTCCCAAACTCTCACCCTGTTGGAAGGGATTTTGGGGATCAGATCGACTTATTCAGAGGCTCCGCCGGGACTTGAACCCGGGACCGGTGGCTTAGAAGACAAGGGTGCTATCCACTAAGCCACCTCATCCCCTTATCACTAACTTTATACGATATTATACGTAATAAATAATTTTTGGGCTTATCGATGCACCAACTGCCAGTGTCATATGGTGTCGCCAACTTTTTTACTGTTGAAAAGATATCCCGGGAACCAGCTTGCTCCTTGTTCAGGGAAACCGCCGGGCCTTGAACCCGGGTCGGCTGGGTGGAATCCAGCTACGCTGACCACTCCAATACAGCGTCTCTAGCATTTAATTGGAATTGAAGACATCCCTCTATCTGAATACTGATTTGTGCAAATCAGGATATATTTGAATATAAGCTGATGATCATTGTTGGTTGGAAGCCCCTACCAATGGTCCCCAGCCTTTGGAATTTTTCCCTAACTGGCAAACAGTACCCCTCTGGCTCGAAATACCTGAAGGCCTTTCCCGTTTGGCAAGGGCTAATGTGACCTTTGAGGAAGGTCGTTATGAGCACATACCCAGGCAAGCAAGGGCAAGGTAGGAAACCGAAGAGCCTAATAAAGAAAAACAATAGCTCTTTTTCGATTCATGTAATGTTCCCTTTGTGCCCATCTCCCAGCAACATGAGAGTTGGCGACACTATATAGCCCCAACAGTCGGTGTGTGTAAACCCCCAAAGCTGCTTTGAACCCATTTTCTTCCTTTGTCCCTGGAAAAATGCGAAAACAAGCAAGACCTGAATGTGTGTATTTCGCTCTGGACACATGAGCAGCAAGAAAACAGTAGAATAAAATTCAGGCAGAATATCTGCTCCTAATTTCGAAACATTTCAAATAAAGATGAGGATTCAGTACTTGCAAGTCGATAGTTTTAGTCATTTTTAGTGTAGTGGCAGGTTTCGACTCATTACCTCATGCATTTATCTACCATTTTTTGTGATTGAGACCCCATTAGCCAAACGGCACTTTTTCATGCTCCCTTCTTGTTCTTCATAAGGAGTTTTAGCGACCTAGCGTTCATGAATTGTAGCCAAATATGTTAATCATTTTCATTTTAACCATTTTCTGGTCCATAAGTCCTGATTACCATATAATAAAGAGATATTTATTTATTTATTTTGCAGCACAATGGTGACAAAACTATCAGCATAATTCACAACAGGAACAGACACCCATGGAACAGGCATATATGTTAAACCTGATAAACAATTTGAATTCAAACTTACCCCACAACCCCAGGCCATTCCATTGATAAGCTAAGCGGGGAATATAAAGGAAAAAATATGCCCATATACATAATTTTAATCGCCTTGGTGCTCTTCCCGGCCTCATCCTCATTTTTGGCGAGTTATTCGGAGCCGATTTAAATGAGAGACTAGTCGACTTACACCAATTTATGGTTATCAGCCTGACAACTTATAACTGTAAATTGATAACAGTTCAGGTCAGGTGAACGAGTTTTAACGTGATTTCCACGCCCATGTGGGTCATTTTTGTTTTTCATAGATAAGAACGACAAAGCAAGGGAAAAACGCGACTCCTACAGCAGGCCATGGTCGAGTTTCCTCCTCATTCAAAAGCTCTTCGAAATAAAAATTTCCCAGATATCGTCTAGTTATTTTGAGATCACGTCAGTAAAGACGCTACCAGGGATCACCGGAGGTCATAGTTTCGAGCTTGTTTGTGCTCATATCTTTAGAACAAGACGGCAAGGAGCTTCCAGCGCCATTTCTATTTTTCGTATCACCTTTGCCTCTTGAGTTAACAGGGAAAGGGAGATGGACTGACGCCCCACGTCGTAGTGGGTGCGAAAAGAGGCCAGGTGGTGTCTGGTTGACATACTTGGCTTTTCCCATTATTATCCCTTGCACCTGACTGGATTCAGCCAAATCAAAAATTTCTTGGCGTCGTCTTCACCCTCCCCGGAGGGAGGGGGTCTGAACACCCTCCCTCAGATTTTTCCGACTGTGCATAAAAATGCCGGCGCGAAGCGCCGCCGTAATTGGCGCACCCTATCCGTAATTAATTCTTCAACATTTTCTGGAATTTTACGTTTGCACCATCTCAGGTCAGGTCAACAGTGCAGGTCAAGTTACCTCAACTCCAAAAAGTTTAAGATTTCATGAGTAGGAACGGTGTGAATCTGTCTTCTTAAAACTCAATCACATAATAGCCCCATCAATTAGCGCAAAACATATTGCGGGATTTTACATATCGATGACCTAGGATCAAATACAGATCATGACCTCTCCATTGGAAATGCATGGGAAAACAAAAATTGAGGGAAATGGTTTTATTTCTGTTGATATGTAGTTGAATACCTTCACATTCTCCAAATCGTAGTAGCTTAACCCCTCTCCAGGCTCATGGTGCAAGTTTGGACCTGTGATCTCTGAGAGGTCATCTTGGATTGCTTAAACCGCGCCCCAGTGGGCCTACGAGCCATCTTTGCCCTGGTGGGAGGGGTGTTTGAACACCCCTTAGAACTCGGCCTCTACGTGGGATAGCGAAAAAAGCGAACGCTGTTGGATAGTTCATACAAATTCATGAAGGAATTATATTTGTCACTTTTTGGCTCAGGTCAATTTTGAGGTCATGACAGGTCAAAGGAAGTGGGATTTTGAGTAGAGTTTTTGGTATCTGGCGTCTGGAGAGTTGGAGTGAGACACCATTCGCTTCCTCTCGTCACGGAAAATCGAATGATGAATCAAATCGGAAAATCGAACGAGCCATACTAGGTCAAAACTTAAAAATGACCAGACCTCAGCTCAGGGTCACTTTTTAACCTAGCATAGTCAATATGCAATCAATCGACTCGCAATAGCAATCTGAACGCAATGATATCAAAATGAAAGCTGGATCATTTCATGCAGTTATTGACATAAGCCTGAAAACTGCTTAAATAGCCCCAGATGACCTCTCAGAGGTCACAGGTCAAAAATGCAACAGGAGCCTGGAAAGGGTCCCAGGATACTACAATTTAGGGAATATTGAGGTTTTCTCAGCTGTTGAGTACACAAATACAGCCCAATTTCTGTTTTCCCATGTATTTACAATAGCGAGGTCATGGTCCGTAGTTGACCTTAGGTCATCGATATGAAAAATCCCGGAATATATGTTGTAGCACTCGGTGGGCCCATTATATGGAATAAGTTTTAATTCGATAAATTCACCCATTTCTTCCTTATGCCGCTTAAACATTTTTGGGAGGTGAGGTCACCTGCACTGGTGACCTGAACTGAGATGACCAACCTTAAAATTTGGGGAAAAGTTGCGGAATCAATCAAGGATAAAGTGTGCTAAGTAGGCGGCGCCTCGCGCCCTGTTTTTCGTGCCGCCGGAAAACACCGAGGGGGTGTTTAAGCACCTTCCACCGGGGCGAGGGTTAAACAGGTAGACTTGGGTCAATAATTTCGCAGGAAATGATGAAAAAAGTTTTTTTATTTTGATACCATTACGTTTGGATTGTTATTGCAAGTTGATTGATATGCATATTGATTATGCTAGATCAGATAAAGACCTTGACCCAGCTTTAGGTCACGTTACTTTTATGATTTCATGTAGTATAGTCATATTATACATGGTTCAATTTTCCGTAAAAAGAGGAAGCCAATGGCGCCATACAGTTTATACTAACTGAATTCTGTCAGACGATAGGCCCCATAAACTCCTCTACACCCTATCACATTTTTTTACCTGTCATGACCTAAATATTCACCTGAGACAAAAAGTGAGTAATGTAGTTTCGCAATAAATTCTTATGAACCATCTACCAGTGTTCGCGTTTCCCTCTATCCTGCATAGGAGCCGGGTTCGAGGGGAAGTGTTCTCCCTACAGCAAAAGATGGCTCGGACACCCACCGGGGCGGGTGTTAAATAACAAAATTCGGCCACAGGGTGCCGTTTTAAACCCCATGAACTCGAATCCCCCAGAAAAAATATTTCAGCAGTGATCCTGTGAGCCTTATGAGGCTGGAAACATTGTTTGAAGCCATAACTCAGACATACCCAGTCTTGGACTCTCGTGCCCAGGCGCCTCGGTCACTGGACGGACCGCCTGGGGCTAGACACCTGCGAGACAGTACTGATCACCTCGGTTCAAAACACTGTGCCCCCTGCCTGCCACACACTATTTACTACGTGTGGCATTGCACCTGTCGTTGTAAACACGTAGTAATCACGTGACCCAGGTATGCGTGCCAGTCGAGCGAAGGGTCGGGGATTATCAGGGGCGGTGGCAAGTCAGCCGAAGACTACCCCGTCAAAATGCAGCAAAATCAGTAATTGTGTAATATTTTCTCACGCAGATGTCAGATTAGGAAATAATGGTAACCACTGGAAAGCTCTTGCAAAAATACATAAGAAGAACCCGTTTATAAAGCTATAGACGCCATAGGTTGCGAGATATTCATCCTAAACCGGTCGAGCCTAGTCATGGCAATTTCAATTGCGGGGGACTGTACATATACGACATACCTGAGCGGGCCTCCGCCATGGCCGCTGTCCGGCCACCGGAGGTATGTGTTGCTTCTCACAGCTGGGTTTCACGGTGCACAACAATCTGCTAGACACCTTGTTCGCGTGCAACAACGTGAGAATTCGCTCAGATCTGCAGCACCTAACAAAGATACCGGCTATTGACGTCGCACACGCTTTAAGTCGCTGTCCAACGAGGCCCGACCACACTCTGACAGGTAGTACACGGACTCGCTGACGGCCAAAGGCGTCACCGTTGATTCCCGACCGGCCGGCCACTCGACCGGCAGGTCAGCTGCAATGGGGGTCACGGCCGACCCCACCACTAGCACCCTCCCCGCACCACTGACTGACGTCCGACCGCACACTCTCAGCACGACGCGGAAACGGCCAGATATCGCTCAGAGGCGGAGCCGAGCGCGCGAGGACAGCCGAGATATCGCGTAGCAACAGGCCGCACCGCGCGTCCGGCACGGATGGTGGTCGACGTAGGATCGGCTGCCGGGGGCACGGCCGCCGCGCACGGCTCTGGCGCACTGACGCCGCCGGAGCCGCCCTGCCGGCCACGGCCGTCGCCGCGCCCACCGCGAGCCCGGCGGAGCGGCATCCGCAGAGACATCTAGCGAGGAATGGGGGTACCTGCGATAGCGTCGCATCCCGCAGCGCGTCGCTGTTGTTACATGTGAGATGAGCTGCGCTGCCCGCGCGGGATACTGACCGCGCCAAACGTTGCACTCACAGAGCATCGGAGCTTTTGCCGGACGTCTCGATGCAGCAATTACGCATAAAATTAATCCGTGAAGTCCTTTGAAATACAATTACACAGTGCCAATCAAATGTACCCGCACAGTAGCTATGTGCTGCATGAAACAACCTACGTTTTCCAGTGTATTTTCCACAAAAAGATTAATAAAAATAGAAATGGACTTTTGAGGAATGCCGCAAATTATTTTAAGGGCAGACAGGCCCTGTTTCTCTCTGTTACACTGACGGCAGAACAGAGGGGAGGGACACCGGGGCACGGTCGCCCCTTAAATCAGATATTTTAACACTAACCCTACCGAGTTGACTGGAAAGAAATGGGTTGAAAAGTCCGTGGTGCCCCCCCTCTTAACACACGCATTGACGAGGGGTCTGAGCCACCTTCGCTTTGACGAGGGGGGGGCTGGTACCCGCCCCCTAAGATCTCGAGAACCACGGTAGGTAGCGAAAAACGGTAAATGGCGTTGGGTAGCCCATTCACTTCTTCATCGAAAATATTTGGAAATTTTTTCCGGTCACATTTAAGATCACCAGAGGTCAAAACATGCCGTAATAGGGATAACATGTAAATTAAGTTTTTTTGACTATTACATCTGAACAAGTAAAGATAGAGCAAAACGACTTGAACTATATGAATCCTCGCCGCAAGCCGAATCGAATGATATATAATTTGACATTGCTAGGTCAAATCAAGGATTTGACCTGACCTGAGGCCAGGTCAGGGTCAAATTATATAAAATGCATATCATTAGAACCGCAAAGCCAAGGCGAGTCTAATGCAGCTAAAATAAACGCTCTATCACTACCCGTTACTGAGTTATACAGTAAAAACCATTTTTCCCATGCATTTCCAATGGAGAGGTCATGCCTCGTACCTGACCTTAGGTCATCGATATAAAAAATACCGGAACATATTTTAGAGAACTCGGTGGGCCCAATGTGTGATATGAGTTTCAATCGGATAAGTTCACCCTGCTCCGACTTATTCTATCTTAAACTTTTTTAGGTCAGGTCACTGGAACTGTACTGGTGACCTGACCTGAAATGACCTAACTTTAAAATTATCACAAAAGTTGTAAAAATAATGAGGAAAAGGCATGAAAACGGTGGCGCTACGCGCCGCCGTTTTTCTGCTATCTCCGAAAAACCTGAGGGGGCGGGTACCCGCCCCCGTCAATGCGCGTGTTAAATTCGGACGTTTTACCGTCACTGCTATGTTATTGCAAGAATTCAGAGGACTCTCTGCTGGGATAAAACAGCCAGATTCACGAGACAAAAGAAAATATAACTCGAAGAAACAATTGTCTCAGCAAACTGAAATGAATGAGGCCCCAGGGCAGGTTCACAATCGTCGACAGATGGGCGCCGCTCACTGGAGCTGCGCTGACCTCGTCGGGGACTGACCTGGCCGTTTGGGAACACCGTTGGTCTTCAGCGAGCTGATGGGTTCCGACAGTTTCGGCTTCGGTTTGGCGGCGTCTCGATGTACCATCTGGCGGGCAGAGGGGAGCGGTGTCAGAGGAGAGCTCCGGGCCTGACGTCAAACGGTGCAGCGAATACAGACGCCACTCAATGTCATCTGGCGGGGGGGCGTGTCAGAGGAGAGCTCCGGGCCTGACGTCAAACGGCGCAGCAATGTCAGTCATACACATCGTGCTTAGAACACTGATTGCATAAGTCATTTAACGAATGTAACACATTAACTACTGTTACTTTTGAAGTTTCGTTATGGTAAACGTCAAAATGCGTAAACCCTCCCAGTTTAATGTTTCCTTCAGATAGAAGAAGGTATTCTTCATTATATAAACTCGCCATTTCAAAATGTCGCTCTCCTTCGACAATTCTGAGAACGCAGACTAGCAACACGCCCACACATGTTCTAAAGAACTCCAGAGACAAAATTCAGTGCTGCGAGCTGTGTCCATCAGAAACCGACCCAAGCAACACTGAGCACGGTGGGTCAGCCACTAGAATACCCCTCTCGCCCTAGGGCATACCAGAAGGTCGCGAAGATCCAGGACAGCGCTTCACAGAAAACCTGATTAAGATGTATCTGCACTCCACTGCAGAATAAAGGCACTTCCAGCTTTGATCCTGAATCTGTTTCATGGCCTTCTCGAAAAAAATATAAAAGAATAAACAAATGGCAGCAGTTTGGAAGAAATTGGTGTAGGTGCGCAAATCTGAGCCCCATGGAACCGATCGGGAAGAATTCTGAGGAGTTTGTGACAAACACAGCACACTTTAACCTTGCTCACCGACGAGGTCATTTGTACCCCCCGCCTGAAAGGCATGGGTGTAAATGTCCATGACTTCTTAGTCCGACATATGGACCGACAGTATCAGACTCACCTCTGCCATGTGGACCGACAGTACCAGACCTCACCTCTGCCTTGTGGACCGACAGTATCAGACCTGACCTCTGCCTTGTGGACCGACAGTATCAGACCTGACCTCTGCTTTGTGGACCGACAGTATCAGACCTCACCTCTGCCTTGTGGACCGACAGTATCAGACCTCACCTCTGCCTTGTGGACCAACAGTATCAGACCTCACCTCTGCCTTGTGGACCGACAGTATCAGACCTCACCTCTGCCTTGTGGACTGACAGTATCAGACTCACCTCTGCCATGTGGACCGACAGTACCAGACCTCACCTCTGCCTTGTGGACCGACAGTATCAGACCTGACCTCTGCCTTGTGGACCGACAGTATCAGACCTCACCTCTGCCTTGTGGACCGACAGTATCAGACCTCACCTCTGCCTTATGGACCGACAGTATCAGACCTCACCTCTGCCTTGTGGACCGACAGTATCAGACCTCACCTCTGCCTTGTGGACCGACAGTATCAGACCTCACCTGTGCCTTGTGGACCGACAGTATCAGACCTCACCTCTGCCTTGTGGACCGACAGTACCAGACCTCACCTCTGCCTTGTGGACCGACAGTACCAGACCTCACCTCTGCCTTATGGACCGACAGTATCAGACCTCACCTCTGCCTTGTGGACCGACAGTATCAGACCTCACCTCTGCCTTGTGGACCGACAGTACCAGACCTCACCTCTGCCTTGTGGACCGACAGTACCAGACCTCACCTCTGCCTTGTGGACCGACAGTATCAGACCTGACCTCTGCCTTGTGGACCGACAGTATCAGACCTCACCTCTGCCTTGTGGACCGACAGTATCAGACCTCACCTCTGCCTTATGGACCGACAGTATCAGACCTCACCTCTGCCTTGTGGACCGACAGTATCAGACCTCACCTCTGCCTTGTGGACTGACAGTACCAGACCTCACCCTGCCATGTGACCGACAGTATCAGACCTCCCTCTGCTATGTGGACCGACCGTATCAGACCTCCCTCTGCTATGTGGACCGACAGTATCAGACCTCCCTCTGCTATGTGGACCGACAGTATCAGACCTCAGACCTTGTGAACTGACAGTACCAGACCCACCTCTGCCATGCGGACCGACAGTACCAGGGCTCACCTCTGCCAGCAGATCCATCGGTAACTGAGGCAGCAGTTTCCAAAGCAGCGGTCACACTGACTCATACCCCCGACGGAGCGTCCGACCGAGCTCGCTCAGCTCAAAGGCACGGCAGGTCACAGGCCAGGCCCACTACAGTCAGAGATCGCACCAGCCCCCCACCACCGCAGCTTCCCAGTGAGGACACGCCGCTCTGGAACTCCACTGCCCCTGCAGTCTAGCCGGCGGCTGGAACTTTAGACCGACGAGGCGCCGCCACTGACACACTGCACAGACCTGAAGTCGCCAGCGACTAACGATCGGCGGCGGCGCCTGCGCCGGCCCACTGACACTGACACTGACCCAGCCCGCTGCTCATGACCGCCGCCGCAGAGACGAGCTCTCAGTCAGGGGCTCAGTCCGCCACCATAACAGAAAGCCGCAGAGACGAGCTCTCAGTCGGAGAGCTCAGTCCACCTCCATAACCGAAGGCGATTGTCAATGGTCAAAATCGGTATGCTTTAGCATTGTGATTTTCCATTGAAAATCGACTGAGCTACATCTCCAGGGGGTGCATTTCTGTATGTGTTGGAAATAACCGCAACTTGGTTCCAGCCCAAACGGCTCGTACGATTTTGGTGATTTTTTTCTAGAGTTGGAGTTCTGGTGCTGGCCTACCTTGTGGTGTGGGTCACCACCCTAGGAAAACTCCGAGGCACGTGCAATCTGCACATGAAATTTCGCGTGTTAAGTCTATGGAAAAAATCGAAAATTTAGAAAACCAAAATGTTCTCAAAAATAACAGAACGCCGCAGAGACGAGCTCTCGGCCGGAGAGCTCAGTCCGCCACCATAACAGAACGCCGCAGAGACGGGCTCTCAGTCGGGGAGCTCAGTCCGCCTCCATAACAGAACGCCGCAGAGACGAGCTCTCAGTCAGGGGCTCAGTCCGCCTCCATAACAGAACGCTGCGGGACCGAGCCCTAAGTCGGAGAGCTCAGTCCGCCACAATATGAAAACGCAGCAGAGACGAGCTCTCAGTTTGTCGATTGTCACAGAGTTTGACAGGGAAAAACTATTCTATACACATCTAGTCGATCACAATACGCCATAAAGCTGAACTCTCATCGATCAATTCAGTCCGCCACGGTCTCAGTCCCCAAACGAAATGTCCACCACAAACTGCAGTAAAGAAATGATGGTATGGTGAACTTCAGGGACCCCGAAACTACGGAGGGCGTCATGCACGTCAAATATGGGTATCAAACCCACACCTGAAATTGCAACATATTACAGGGAGGCGAAATCTCATCTGCGTCATAAGACAGCATTTACTCATTAAATGAGCCTCGACAATAAGCTACCATTTTTAAATCAGCCGAAATAGGTCTAACTACCAAATTTCATTCATCAACAATCCATTCCATGTACCCAGCACATACAGCACCTGTACACCAATCAGCTTGTCCCACATTCCAGTCGCCGTTCCGCCGTCTAATGCGCCCGCTTCGACCCCCAAGACGGGCGCTCCGCTAAATCACGACATGGCTCTGTGCTGGGAAGGCCGATCGGGCCGTTTTGAAGGCATCACGCGCCAGCACGCGAAGATGTCCGATAGCCCGCAGAGGGAACAGAGCAATCAGCGGGGCGGCCGGTCGGTCGCACGCTTGTACCCGTCCCGACATGTGATGGTAGCGGAGTTCGGCCCGCCCGGTCACGTGGAGGGCGGCCCGCCCGGTCGCAGGCTTGCACCCGTTCCGACATATGGTGGTAGTGGGGGCGCCCGCCCGGTGAGACAGCCCAGTCGATAGCGAGTGGCAGGCGGCGGCGCTGGGTGGAAGCGCTCGATTTGTCTGGGGCGATATTGATAGAGCTGGTATCTTTTATTCATGGCATATCCTTTATATCAGCCACGGTTTTATGCGGAATTAAAGTGACTAGCATTAGCAGCATCCATTTGTCTTAGGGTTGAGAAACTATGTTAAGCATTAGCCTGGGTCAAACCTTCACCTGGCTGGGAAACTCTCGGTCTGCCACCCCGAAACGCCGCCGCAGGGCGTTTCACCTCTGACTCGCCACCACGCAACGCCCAGTGTCACAACCAGTCTCAGGCCGCTGGAGCGGCGATTAATTTCGGGCCGGGAGCGTGAGCCGGCGGCGGCCCATCAGCTGGGAGGACAGGCGGCGCGCGCTTCGTTAGAGCGGGACCGACGCCGGGCCTAATCCGCGGTCCGAGTCGAGACCTCGAATGCACGTGAGGCAGCACTGGCGAACATTCAGCACTGAAAGGACGGTGTTAAATGCAGCTTTTAAGTCCGGGATCAGCAAAAATCGCAGGCAATAGCGGCTGCGACCGCGCCACGCCTCCCATCGTGAAGGAGTACTGCTCACAGCACTCGGAGCGAGGACTGGAGTTTTAGGGCACGTCGGCGGCTAAGGCTATATGTGACTCGAAGCGACCGCCCGGCGTACCTGGTTCCACCAGCAGCTAATACAATGACGCGCTGATAGCCCTCTACCGCCGAATACGCAAGAGCAATATTCCTACATCCGAATGAAGACAAAATTATCTAGCACCTAAGCATTGCGGCAGAACGTCCATGAAGCTACGATAACTGCAGTGCAGGTCCTCTGTTTTCCCTCAGAAAGTTTGTGGATTCGCCGACAGCATAATCTTCATAGCAGTAGCGACAGGTTACGTCTGAATAGGGGTATAAATTGACGGTCACGAATTTGGATTAAGCAGGATGAGCGGTAGTTTATTTTACGGTTGCAGTGTGCGTGGGAAAAAGCGTCTGATAGCTAAGCCGGCGGGGTGAGGCATTGTAGGCGGACGCTGCCGTCGTGATAACACTCAGCTGGATGGTATGAGCGTGATTGTAGTGAAATTGGCACCACGGGTGATTACGGGTCACCGTGAGTCAACCAACACCGAACAACAATAGCGAGTTGTGTGAGCAAAACCACATCAAACAAAGCAACTGGAACGTAGAACTTCAAGACTGGCGAGCAGAACATTCTGCTGCGGCTGTCCTCCCTGCGATTCGAACCTAATTACATCGGCGCATTGTTCGCCGGTATACAGACTGGGTGATTCAGCCGGACTGCGCACCGGCGCACACTTCAGCCGACCAAAGGAACCGGCGGACGCGGGCCGCGCCAGCTAAACACAGCCGGCACAGGCCGCCGGCTGACCCCAATACGGACCAGCTGCAGCCAGTCGACCTCGCCACAACGCACCGAAACCTCACCAGTGATGGCTTATAGGCTTGTTTCTGAGAAGGACGTCGAAATGGTCCGCTGATGGCTGTATTAGAGGCAATGGTATGGTCGCAACAGTGGAACAAATCACCACCGCGGAATTGGCGAGTTTCTTCGCGGACGCAGCCAGAGCAGGCGAAAGTGTTGGCTAGCGCGGCGGTCGGCGGGCCGCCGCGGGCAGTGACACGCGCGGCTGACCGCCGCTCGCGGAGGCGTCATTAGCGCACGTGACGCAAGCGGCGGCGTCACGCGGTGTCGCCCGGGCGGCGGCGCGGCGACCCCCGCGACAGGGTCACATAGCGCGACGAAACTGTGGCGTACGCCCCCGCCCAGCGATTGGCCATGTCACCGGGACCAAACGTCTCTCACTGCTGCAGCGGGAACCCACCTGGCGGCTATCGCAACACCTGGCCCGCCGCTATAGTGGCGATTGTAAGCAACAATGTACTACATGCACCGCGTTCACATCCATTATGACGGCATCGCCTCATTCACAGCAGTCAAAGCCTTCAGTGTGGACATCGCCGCCGCAGAACCGGCGGCTGGCGCCGATGCCTGAGTGACGTACGCACCACAGAGGTCAACCGAACGCCAAACAAACACCTCCCCATAGCCGGCGGCAAACAACGCGCAACTAGAGGTGCAAATAACTTGTGCAACGAACGAGCCCAAGTTGTTTTGTTATTGTAAGAAACGTCAATTAGTTGCATAAACACATGAAAGATGGAGACACCAACGTGTGAACATAGACCAGTTCCCTGGCATCCCTGTGGCAGTCGCTGGAGGACCCTCCAGCTGCTCTCAGGTTTCCGTGCGGTGGACCTCAGTTGGTGGCGACCCCCACCGTCCGTCACGGCGCCACGCCAGCCGTTACGACCGTGTTTGTGCGTCGTCACAGCGTGACCAAGGCTACCACCCCGTACTGGGGCACCGAGGTCAGCAACGGGACCACATCCTCACCGCCCCGGCCGGTCGGCTGTGACCCATTAGCTGGCCTTTTTGTACATCCGCTGTTACAAGTCAGAAGGACGCCGCCGCCGTATAAAAAACAGGGACGGGTGTGGGCGCGGCCATTCGGACGGGGTCTGTCCGTACCCGCTGCTCCGGTGGAGGCCGTGACTCAGTGGTCAGAAGTCTCTATGGACCACCCGGGACGTGGGGCGAACACGCAGCAGCTGGAACTGGGGGAGGGGAGGGGATGGAGACCGGGACACCGCCGCCTCAGGCACGTCCGACGGTCACGGCCGCCCCTGACTCACAGGCACGGGACCGCGCGACCACGTCAACAGATTCGTACCGCACGCATAAACAAGGAACAGCATCGGCATTACCAAGACCTGTATGACACACGCCGTTCCTCCCAAAAGCTCCAAACCGATCAGGACAACTTGTCTAAAAACCAGATTCTTTATGACTGGTCTAATGACATTAAGCTCCCTTGACCAAACCGACCCCCAGCCATTTGATTGGAGCCTTGAACTCAACCATCAAACCATGGGACAAGTCGTAAACCAATAAATACTTTACCAACATAGGCCTATCGAACTCAAAGCACCTCGACGCCACCGACCATCATTTACAAGCATTGCTGTTGTTGTCGCAACCATTGAACGAAGTCTTGATCGCCACCATGCTTAACATTTGCCATCGGGATAGTCACTTAGTTATTGCTAACTCATTTGATTTGGCGCAAGCTCGGGGCGACACAGTATGCCTACAGCCCTGCTACCTCTACAAGGGGAGCAAGCATGGACTAAGGATACAGGCGTCACCCTCAACTCCGAACCCACATAATGAAAATGGAGGAGGTCCGCCCGTCGGTATTCCAGGACACTGCAGAGGGGACTCCCTGTAATGGTCACGAATCCTCTGATGGTCATGTGCTTGTGTGCGCCACACTACACTTATTGACGCATGTGCTCGCCGCCCTGGTCTACAAAACTGTGGCAGAGTAAATGTCCCGCTGCTCAGGTTCGACCGCTGATGGTCTTCTTGAGATTTTGTTGGTTCACTGGGCTGCTCTTGCGGTATGCTTCAGAAATGAGCTTATAAAGGTCCAAAGGCTTATATTATATCATAGACCTGAGTCGATAAGTATAAATGGATCCACTTGTGACAAGTGGGCGTGTTGGTATTTAACACGCGCACTGGAGGGCCTCGGAGGCCCCCACCTGTTTTCGAGGTGGCCGGAGAACCGCTTGTAGCCGAAAAACGAAACCCGGCCACATTTAACAGAATTTAATAGCGCGTCGATTGGTGAAGACTTTTTGAAAATCGGCCAAAAATTTTTGACTTATAGGCTTTCAAAGTCAGACCTGCATTTTGAGATCGCCGAAAACATGCGGTCGGACCAGTTAGCTTGCATTGAAGACCGAGTGGTGACGTCATAACGTCATATAAGCGGGACTATATGTCAAGGTCACTTCAAATAAAAGTCAAGGTCAAGGTCAAAGGTCACAGGTCAAGGTTATATCTGCACTTTCAAGGTCACTGACCACTGTGCGTCCGGCCAAATGACGTTACCCCGTCTGATATATATTATGCTATGACGTCATCGGTAGGGTACCCCAATACAAAGGTCAAGGTCAAAGGTCATTGGGAAAGGTCAATTCTCATTTCCCGCCAAACAGTGGCTACAGTGTTAGTCAAAGTGTATATAATAAGTAGTACACCATATGGTGACCTTAAAGGTCAATGACCTTGAATGACCTTGACCCAAAAGTTGTGGGGAAGCCTATTTGAGACCTCTTCTTTATGAACCTTGTCCGCCTTTAGCTTATTCCAGCCATTTTCCTCCATAATCACAGCATTTATCAATCGATACCAGCATGGCCAATATTTGACCTTTACGACCTCGTTTGACCTTGAAGATATTGACCTAGGTCAATGAAAAATGGTCATCATGTAGATCACCATAGCCCTCACCCACCTACCAAGTGGCGTTTTTCTAACCCTCTTAGTTTCCGAGATCTTAGGGGGCCTACCAGGCCCCCTCCAGTGCGCGTTAGTGCCAGACCCCCTCCAGTGCGGGTGTTAAGGACACTTCAGCTGCCTGTGGCTACAGCGGCCCCAGCGGAGGCGGTGACTGACCTTGACGAAGTTGTCGGGGAAGACGCCGACCTTGCCGCGCAGTTTGCCGCGCATCCAGCCAGGCTCGGTAGGGGCGAGGTCAGTGACCGTGTCACCCACGCGGATGGACAGCTCGTCCGTGTGCTGCGCCTCATAGTCGTACTCAACCAGTGCCTCTGCAGTGGAGAGGTCACAGGTCAGGGCAGGTCATGTCAGGTCACAAGCCACACGCCCATATTTTGGGACAGAGATCACACATCATGTTAGCTGTCACACCCACACCAGTTCAAAACTAAGTTCAGATCATGCCACAGGGTGACGTGTCATGTTGGACCTCTTCTCAGGTCACGTGTCAAGCCTAAGGTCAGGGCGTAACGACGCCGGTAACCCGGATCACAAGGACCGTAATGAATACGTACAGCCCCGAATAAAGAGTACATTGCCACTGCTGCACCCGTGATAGGTCCATTATCCCGTGCTTTATAGCTCAAATTATGGGACGTCACTTAAATCCACATGACCACAAAGGCATTTTCTGTTATCAGTGCGGTGATTTAAGGCACGTAATTGATTATTTATGGCGGTGAAAGCAATAGGCGAAGAGTTTCGCGACCTCAGCCGCACCTGTCCCCCATACACTGAACGCCGCTATATCACAGTACGCAGTTGTACGAACCCAAGTCCTCAGGCCATATACGGCGTGACCCCGAGAGGAAGCGGGGTCGGGGGTGGCCGGACACGTGACCTGTGACCCTGCCCGGCGCACCGGCGCCTCTGTGCTCTCGGTGAAAGCGGCGACGGCCGGACGGCGCGCGTTTTTGTGCTACTGACGCCCGGCTAACAATGGCCAATACCGGCCAGCTTATGGAGAGCGGCAGACGGAGTCGGGCGGCTAACGAGGCCCACTGTTTCCCCACACGGCCGACAGGGCACCGGCGCATGTAGAAACACAGTCGGGGAAGCCACAACGCGGCCATTCAAACCGGGCCCGGGAGACGAGACAGACACCGAGCTGGAAATAGACTGACGGCAACGCCGTGGGCGGCTGATTGGGGACACGGCCGGGTTGTCGCGCCGACACCTGTCCCTCGTAACGGCCCTCGGACGGGTCAGAACCTGATCTACCGGTCCAACAGTTCGGACACGCAAACGGTGAACTGCTCCCACTGTAGAGAGCTCGAACCAATATCACACCGATCCCGGATAATGACGATGAAGGGCGTGTTTCATCCACATCCACCGTCTGACTGATCTTTAGCGACTGATAACATAACGGCAGTAAGGGGGAAAACTTTGGGTTAGGACTGGCATCCCTATCATAAGGCCTCCTGGCCTCCTCATAAGGAAAAGTAGCACGCACAACCTGTATGAGCCAGACTGGCTGGACGCACGCAGAACCTGTACAAACCATGCTGGCATCGATGCTGTTAGCCAGCACCCGCACCATTGTGCAGTAAAGTAAACGACTCCGTTTCTAAGCAGTCGAAGGTCTTTCAATACAATATAACAATGACAGCATTTGTTCCCTCTTTTTGTTTGCCATAAATAAGTCAAATATCATTAGCATTCTTTCCGTTTCACTTCTTCAAGGAAGCCACACCTCAAGGAAATAACCATGTGATGTTCTTTCAAAGAAAGCACTGAAAAAGCATGCACTCTTGCCCAAAAAATATAACAGTGGACATGACCCCTCTTCGCAATCAGCTGTCACCGCCCAAAGGTACTAATGAAGACACTCCTCCCATCTCCTCCCGGTGTAGGTCCCTTCCCAGCTTGTGAGGCGTCCGCCGGGCCGACTCGACACCGGCCGATCCACCATCCATCAGCCGGGACGCCTCTCATCAGCAGCATTCACCACCGCTCTCCGCCGTCGCCCCGGGAGCGTCGCCGTCGGACAGGAGGGGAGTCTGCGGATACGAGCCGTCACCCCAGCCACTCTCACTTCGGGTGGCCCTCCCGCCCTGCCTCGAACCCGACCGTCTGCTCTGGGGTAGCCACAGCTCGCTATTTCAATTGCATTCAGTGTCGACGCCGACAGAGGGGAGCCATTGCCTTGGCGGTGGACATAGTCATGTCAGTCTAACGCTCAAAAAGTATTTCGGGTCCCACTCTCTTCAATATTATATTCCCGGCCCAAATATGAACTGTAGAATCTGGAACGTACAAATTGAGCGATCCGGGCGGTGCCTTCCACTAAACCTGATACAAATCAGTTGTGACCTTTGACACGGCTCCAGGGGCTCACTCACACAGCTCCGGCTACGGAGAGATCGCTTCAGCGGGGCGCTGACTGGGGGCGCCGTGGGAACCACCGCCACCCTGCTAATCTGCCGCCGCCGCCCCAGCCGCGTCGCATAAACAAAACCGCAGCGCCGCAGGGAGCGCGCCGGCAGCGCCGCCTGTTTACACCGGTGACGGGAACAGCGGCCGCGAGAGGCGAGACTGCCAAACTCGCTACTGGTGGTGGGACTGTCAGTCCCGCGGCCCCGGCGCCGGGACCCAGACTGCTCCCGGCGGGACTCAGGCCGGGACTGCGGCTAAATAGCCGGGACAATTACCCTAGATACATGAGCAGCCTCGGTACTCAGGCCCAGGGTACGCAACATTACGTCCAGACGAAATGTGGCGCGGCTCAGACGAATGTAACGATGCTGAACATACCGTTGTGAGAAGCAGAATCATCTCATTTGAATGAAACATTCACGTAAGCCTACGACACTCATTTTTTCATGTAGGTATGAAAAAATTATATTCAATCAAATTTCTTATACCCAATGAAAATACTGTCTTTTGAATTAAAACTTTGACCAATGTTACGAACCACCCTCATAGCCCTTCTTCTAGACAAGAACCATAGCCTAGTGGCAAAACGGTACCAGACACCCGCATACATGAGTCGATTGGGCCGTTCTCGCGGTCCGTGCTGTCCTGAGGTTATTCTTACATCTGGGGTAATTGAGAAAAAGCTTGCCGGGACCAGACCGGGACTGCTTCCTTCCCCACTGGGACTAGACCGAGACAAAAAACTTAGGCTGGGACCGGGACCAACTTCTTCCAAAAAGTCCCACCTCTACTGACAACAGGGAGCAGGGCGCCGGAAATACAGGGGACGGCCGCGGTGAGAGGGAGACAGCAGGATTTGCAACAGAGCAGGGACGAGACACGAAATAACGGCGGCGAGAGGCAAACAAGCGAGACTCGCAGCAGAGAGCAGGGTCAGGTGCGAAACGAAAGGGTGCGGGTCGGAACAGAATATGGGACGTGGGTTACATAAGAGAATAGCTGGTTCCAGCGGCGCCGAACAAATATCGGCGCAGTCGGCAGGTCAAGACCGGTCCGGTGGCCCGGTCTTCCGGACCGGTCCGGTGGTCCGATCTTCTGGACCGGTCCGGTGGTCCGATCTGCTAGTCACCGGGGTGCGGGTCACCTCCGGACAGGTCGGCCACTGGGCCAGGAGCTTGACGAGTCCGTCCGGATGTCGCACCCTCGGAACCGGCCGCACCGTGACATCAGGCACAGAGAGGCCAGGTATGGGCACAGGCCGGCCCCCAGGCAGAGCAAGCGGCTCCAACACCGTCACGCTAGTCCATAGTCCGCGTTTGTAAACGTAAATTCGTGCTACTAATCACCTCTCATGAGCGACGAAACAAGCAAGTAAGTCGAACAAGCCGATACAAAAACTGGACTGAAGCATAGTATCTGAGCTACAGCTGCCACTTGTGCGACTCCGACAAAACGCACTATTCGCTTACAGTTACCAACACAAAATCACGCATTTCCATACATGTAACACATACAGGTAGGTAATTTGCTACAGCTCCACCACGAAGAAGAATACAAAAGCCGAAAAGCTAGGGAGCAGCGGGTAACGTGTTCTCCACCGGATGCACAACAGGGGATTCTCCCCAACGTGATGATGTTCAATCGAAGTTTCGTTGCCATCTCCCCCAATTAGAAAAAGTGGCCACCATCTCCCCATACCCCGTCCTTCGGACTGAAGGAAACATGTTATAAACCCCATGATGACCATTGTGCAGTCCTTGACTCTGATATTGAACTGCTAAACCGAAGTTGTTTTTGTATCAAACCAGTAACAACCGTTTCTGGAATTGATCAAACTGAGTGTTGCCCGAGCTAAATTCATGTTCGGTCAATGCACAGCTGTGTGGCTGTCAGTAAGCCCCATCGTGGCGGAAGTGCCGCATCCCTTCCCGCAGCGGTGCCTGTATCTCTAGACTTGAACGTCTGATTGCCCCAGCACGCAATCTGCACATCGCGGCCGCAAATGTAGGTCACAGCACACTTCCTGTTTCCAGTCTGAATTCACTTAACTAGATAAACCACTTTTTAGCCAGGCCGTCTACGATAAAAACAAAGCAAACCCAAGGCTTTGCAAGAATCCCTTGCAATAGTAAATGGAGCACAAGCCCATACCGCAGTGAACATTGAAGCGCGCATAGCCCTACCCGAGCGAGTATATCATGCAGCATTGCGATAGTTCAAAAGCCTGGACCGTATAATCGCCCATCACCTAGTCGTGACAGTTTTGCGGAAACAAGGCATCGGTGCTCTATCCCACACTCTGGACCTCAATCCAGGACATCCGCGCGTGGTGGCAGGCAGGCGTGCCTCCGCGGCGCCGGAAGCGACGGAGACGCGTGACTGGCCAAGCGGGTGGCAGAGTGGAGCGGACCGGGGGTACCCGTCACCTCGCCAGCCGCCCAAACGTGCCCGAGCGCAGTGAAACCGCAGGGTTAAACACTGCTCGCTGGAACAGCACCCCGGCGCTGGCGCCAGCGCAGCGGAGGGTCCAGCTCTCCCGAGCTAGTAACGGACAATAGGTTAGCGGTGGTCAGGATCGAACCCTGCAGAGCTAGGCTCCAGCGTTCAGCGATCTAAAGAGCTGATGTCTTTGGGTCTAGCTCCACCGTTCAGTGGTGTAGAGAATGCCGCTGTCTTCGGGGCGAGTTTCAGCCGAGACTTCAGTGCCGTAGAGAAAGTCGATGCCTTCGGGGCTAGTTTCAGCCGACACTCCAGTGATGTCTTCGTGGTTAGCTTCAGGGTCAACCGAAGTTTTCCAAGTTTCCACTTTACACCACAAGGACAGACTTTTGAGACTGAAAGAGAACTAACTAAAACCCGGCACAAAAAAATGTATCCGCACTTATGGATAAACTTCTGCCCAGACATGTCTACCGCAAATTACCATGGCCATGCCCGTCCCAGCCAGGGTTATGCGAGCCAGACTACCCCCTTCGCCGCGGGTCCAATGTCGATGCTGAGACGACGCTCGCGACAGGCGGTCACGCTAGCGCTCGTCCGAGTCACGCTAATGGAGCCAATAATGGGCCCGCACAAACGGAGCGAGGTCGGACTAACTGGCCATCCGCACGCTGTGTTTACCCGGCTCCGTAAACGCAGGATCCAGCACAGAGGTGCCGTTTGGGACGGTTTACCGGACCGGAGCCAACGCCAGTGACGCATGTTTAAAGGGAGCCTATTTCGTCTCCCCGTCATGGCCGAATAGCCCAAACGTTTGGATTAACGCAGGGATCACGCATTTCACAGTGGTAGGAACCTGGTGTCAGGCTTCGAACTGAAATGACTAAGGAAATGAGACATTAATTTTTAGACAGGAATTCAAGTGATAACTTTGAGACAGACACATGAAACTTGGATTATTTCCATCATGCTTGCTTTGTGGCGTATGACAACATACGCCATATATTTCACGGAATCTGTTTTATCAAATGTGGCATTACAGCTACGGACAAAGACGGACTCAGTATTTCACTCACTGGAAGCAAGAAAGCCCATGGTTTCCGCTGACGCCTCAACGGGATGAGCACACAATTCTACAACGGTTTACGCCACGCAGTGCTAAAAACAGCGCTGCTGACTTGCACCGCGGGGTACCGTTCCACACACAGAGTCAGCTGACACAAGGTACACCGCCAGAGCCGTCTCAGCACGCACTCCACCGTCACCTCGGTCCGGACAGCAGCAGGACGGCAGCCAGGACGGCAGCCAGGACACCACAGCTGTGCACCGGTGACGACGCCACACTGTCGACCCCCGGCGTCACGGCTACGGCGGCTACCGTACCGGGCCGGGCCGGGCACGCGCCCCCGCCGACGCGTGACGCCCCCCCACCCTCCCCATCAAAGGGAGATCAATCGACAGGGAGAGCCGCCCCGACGGCAGCGCGCGTCGCCGCTCACCTGAGGTCCGGACGGCGATACAATGGCGAACAAGTGGGCTGTGTGGTGGCCGAGCGGGCAGGGCGGTGGTAGGGTGGGTGGTAGCAGGGGGTGGGCTGGGTGGTGGCAGTGGAATAGGCTGGGTGGTGGCCGAGCGGGCAGGGCAGTGGATGGATGGGCAACAGTTGGGGCTGGGTGGTGGCAGTGGAGTGGGCTGACCTCATGGACTGAATGACAGTAGAGTGGGCTGACCTCATGGGGTTGATTGGGCTTAGGGATGGTAGGGTGGAGATGTGGATGCGATATTTGAACGGGGCAGTAGTAAAGCAGGCTACCCTCGTGGGCTGTGCAGGTAGGGTAGGTGGTAGAGTAGGGGGAGGTCTGGGCCGAGCGGTAGTGGAGCGGGCTGACCCGTGGGCTTAGCTGGGTGGAGGAGTGGGGGCGATGGGGCAGGCTGGGCGGGCGACACTATCGATCCCGCGGGCTCGGTAGGCGGTCAATATCCATTCGCTCAGAATAGTCAGTACCACCAGGGACGGCGGATTCCATTTTCGAGCGGGTGTGCGAGATTTTCCGGAGGGCGCCTTTCTCCCCAGGGGGCGCCATCGGTTCTAAAGGGGCGCCAACTCAGGGGGGCGCAGACCCAAGGGGATACCTTTGCCAGTGCTATCTAGGAACGCTCTTGCTCTTCTTGGAGAACTTTTATTGTCCAGGAGGCGCCTGTGCTGTCCAGGGGGCGCCTATGATATCCAGAGGGGGCGCATTTGCACTTAGGGAGCACCTTTTGCCCTTCAGGGGGCGCCTGTGCTATCCAGGGGGGCGCCTATAATACTCAGGGGCGCCATTACTCTCCTAAGGGATGTTTTTGCGGTCCAGTGGGAGCTTATGCCGTCCAGGGGACACGTTTGCAATCCAAGCGCGCATATGTTATTCAGAAGGGCGCTTCCGAGGGCTAGCTATTTGCTCTCCATGGGTCGGCTTTGATGCCAAGGGGGCGCCATTCATATGTGAGTGTCTTCATTTAAAACATCTTAACACCGCCTACCTCTTCAGGTAGGCGGTGTTTAGGCCTGATTTTCTTTTGGTCGGCCGGGGGCCCCAGCCAGATCCGGGTGGGGGGGGGGGTGTTGCTTAAATCCGGGAACGCCTCCCCGGACCAAACAAAACCTGGGGGTACAAAAATATACTTTTGCACACCTTCAATTTTTCAGGGTGTGCAACTGAACACCCTCCCCCGGAATCCCCGTCCTTGAGAACGGCACGTACAATGAGACTAATGACATATGGGATCTTTTGTGTAGCAGGAAAATCAGAACTGCACACTACGTATACCCTAGATGTGGGACCATGGGAATTTCCGTGTGCCCCTCAAACCGCAGCCGCGCTGACATGGACGAGGCTTCGACATGAAAAAAGAAATACTTTTAAAAAGAAAAGAGAAAAACTTTTGGCCCATAATCATCCAATCATTCGATGGCCGGAGCCTTCGAATTGTATAAAGTAAGTCCAGTGAGCAAGTACGGAAAACGGACCAAAATGAGTGTTTTCCAACATACAGCGAAATCCAACTATCGCTGCGTTCAGAGCTATAAATCTATTCTCAATTCAGGGGGGACGGGTTGTGTGTTCTGGGTGGGATAGCGCTGGCACGGCAATACAAGTCCTTTACAAAGTCTATGGGAGACTCCAGAGAATCCTGACCCTCCCCCAAACCCTCAGGAATCTTCTCCCATGGCTGTGATACTATATTTGTTCATTCGTTTTGGTGCATATTCAACTTCACAATATCCCTGTGAGGTCAAAGTCGTATTTTGATTCAGCTTTGAGCACAGATCCATAAAGAGTGACGACAACTTGCAAACCTCTATGCGACGTCCCGCCAAAACATGTTTTTCTTATACACGTGTTACATACATACATTTCTTTCAGCGGTTTAAGCGTCTTTAAGCACAATATAATTTCTTTCACTCACAGCATTTTGTTCGTGCCATGCTTCATGCATCTTTGCAGACCCATGACCTGTTAATTACGGGGGTCGCACCCTGCATTTTAATTGTTTCATTTCCCACGGCCCCACATAGCTGAAAAGCCTGGTTCAATCATATTTCTGAACGATGACGCTTTCAAGAAAAGGCTGCGCCTGATACGGATTCGGAACAGAACCCTTTCCATGAACACCCCTGCATTGACGGCACTTCCAGTACAGGGAAGCCACCCGGATCGGCTATGCCCAGCGCGTGATCGCAGTCCAACAGCCGGCTGGCACGCGAGCGCGCGCCGCGAGGCGGACTCACGCGCACCGGCTGCCGCAGGTGCGAGGGCACCTCCGCTCAGCGGATATTCCCGTCACGGGAAGCGAGACCAGCGGCTACCGAGGGCGAAGCTACTGAGGCTACCGAGCCGGGACCACGGCAGCAGCCGCCTCCTCCTGCCATCGGTGGGCGCGGCATCACGTATGCACATCGCACAGTTCTCAAATGGCTGCATCTCCACTCAGCGCTCATTGCCCACTGAGTTTCCTGCTGGCAAACGAGGCGTGCACCAGTTACGAGGTAAGTCGGTGGCAGCCTGGGTGGAGGAGCTGTTCTCAGTGCAGCCGTCCAGCCTGAATTCCCCGATCGGCGACACAATATGCATTGCAGACACCACACTGTCCTGTATCACGTGACTAAGGCAGATACTTCCAAGAGCGTGACGACGCACGCAAGGACGATCGGGCCACTCCAGCACAGGGGGACAGAAGAGGCTGCCAAGACAGAGAGGCAGAGGTGGCTGTCCTGGGGTGGCGTGCCGCTGAGGGTATGATTGCCGGAATCGGGCGTCCCTCAGCAGACAAATAACGAACCAGCCGGCCGCAGACTCCCCAGCAGCACGCAATCACGAGGCAGACGCTGAGCTCATCGCCGCAGTCAGCGCTGTTGTTCCGATACCTCCCACGGAAAAATAGCGACAATTTAGTATATCTAGTTCATTAACAGCGTCACCTTTCCCACGCTTTTACGGGACAGGTGTTTCCGAACTCTGAATGAGGAAAAGCAGATTAAGATTTGCCGGATGTGAGCCGCTCTCTGGAGAGGGCAACCAGCGGGCCGAAGACCGTAACAAGGGTTGTCCACAATAAAGGTTTAATAACGAAATAGTCTTCAGGTATACACCTTTTATTCAGTGTTTTCTTCCCAGGATAAACACATGAACATAAAGGTGTTCCAAAAAAAGAAAATATCTTGGCTGTACAAGGTAGCCGATCCAAACGGACTTTCCTCCGCCTAAGAAATAAGTGTACAAAATCTGTGTTTGACCCGTTGAGTTTTGATCCCTCCATCACAACCTCAGAGGATTGCACGCCCTGTTAACGGCCAAGGATCATTTGTGTATTCACAAGGCTCGTTTCTCACAACAAAGGCTTTGGAAAGAACGATTTTCTAAGCTCCTACGCTAATTGTGAAATTTTGACGCCGTTGGGAGGTACTTCGGACCTTCTTGGCCAGGGGGATCACGACAGAAAGGATTAATACCAAATTCGACTCACATATCTCCAAGAAAATGGAGCATGCAGTAGTATCCATGGCCCCCCGCACATCTCATTTTTTTAGGGAGCACCTTAACACGCGCATTGACAGGGGTCTGAGCCACCTTCGCTTTGACGGGAGTGGCGGGTACCCGCCCCCCCCTAGGATCTGGAGAACCACGCTAGGTAGCGAAAAACGGTAAACGGCGTAGGGTAGCCCATCCACTTATCCATCGAAAATATTTACACCAGTTTTTTGTCAGGTCACATTTAAGGTCACTAGAGGCCAAAATATGCCGTAATACGGGATAACATGTAAATGAAGATTTTTGGTCATTACATCTGAACAAGCAAAGATAGAGCAAAAAACTGAAACTATATGAATCCTCGCAGCAAGTCGAATCGAATGATATATAATATGACCTTGCTAGGTAAAATGAAGGATTTGACCTGACCTGAGGTCAGGTCAGGGTCAAATTATATAAAATGCATATAATTAGAACCGCAGAGAGAAGGAAAATATAATGCAGCTAAAATAAACGCTGTATCACCATCCGTTACTAAGTTATTCAGTTAAAACCATTTTTCCCATGTATTTCCAATGGAGAGGTCATGGCTCGTACCTGACCTTAGGTCATCGATACCAAAAATACCGGAACATGTCTAAGAGAACTCGGTGGGCCCATTATGTGATATAGTTTCAATCGGATAAATTCACCCTTTTCCGACTTATGCTATCTTAAACTTTTTTAGGTCAGGTCACTTGACCTGTACTGGTGACCTGACCTAAGATGACCTGACCTTAAAATTTTGACAAAAATTGTAAAAATGATGAGAGAAAAGGAGTAGCAAGTACATCGGCGCTACGCGCCGCCGCTTTTATTCTAACTCCGAAAAACCCGAGGGGCGGGTACCCGCCCCCCCGTCAATGCGCGTGTCAATAAGCATATATCTGCATGTGCAATGTCACCAAGCGACGCACCCCAAAAGACAGGTTTCATCATGGTGAAAACATTGGCGTCCTCTGGATTCCGAATCCCAGGATGCCCTGGATCGTGCCAAACAGTGAGAAGGCGCTCGCAATCGCTCCGGGAATGTTTTCGCATGGGATTACCGCGCCCCTCCAATAATGAGGATCGGTCGGAAAAACAGGCGACTCGCGCAAACAAGGCCCCTGACCCAGCGCTGCGCCGTCGAATAAGAAATGGATCGGTTACAGTCTCAATGTGAATCAAGGCGCAGAAAGCAATGTGAAAACCGAGGACGCTGTATGGCTTCTACGTGAGCCAAGTCTGCATTCTTTTAGCAGAGAATACCGAATGCCAGCATCAATGTCTTAAACTCTCGAGCCACAGGTCACCTGTATCATTTAAATGGAATGCGGCACCGTGGTCCAATCACAGACTGGTTTTGGACTAGTTTAAGGGGTAATGTATGTTAAAATCATGGATTTTGGCCTATTTCTGCTGAAACATGGCTGATAGGCCTAATATTTCGTTTAATTTTATTTTTCTTTCTAAGAGGCCAAACATTTTCCATATCGGCGCGAAAGTGAATCGCAGTGGGATCTGGTGATGTCTCCAGCCACGATAAGCCTCTTCGCTAAGGCCACAAGTGAAAACGAGTGCAAATGAAACGTTTTTTTGGCTATCGGGGCTATCATTGACACCCAAAAATCAATTTCTTCTATTTGTCTGAACATAGTAAAACGCACCTCACGTTTAAAACTAGTAAAGAAAGCAAATTATATGCTTTTACATCCAACAATCAAAATTCACCCTAAGCGCATAGTTTCTTAAGAGACTAGGAAGAAAAATTATACTCGCGTGACGCCACCCTACAGCACAGGGCACACAACACACCCCTCAGTGGCCTGCAGGCCCTACAGCACACTGTCCACCTTGGCAATGGTCACGTTGACTACCCGGGGAGGATGGGGCCGACAGAAAGTTAATTTATACCTTTTTCTCCGCTAACAGTAAGTTCTGGACAAATGAAATTTAGACCAGTGTTCTCTTTCACATGGTTATGTCAGTTAAAGTCCCATCATAAAGGCGACAAGTTGCCTTCATATGGCAACACACGGCTTCAATCATGAGCTGCACCAGAAATCTACAAAATCAGATAACACTTTGGTTCCTTTTTAAGAGCTAGGACCCAAAAGTCCGGAAGTCCCGCCGCAGGTCCATATTTCCAGACAAGATCGGAGACTTTTTTGACGAGATCGGAGACATTGCGCTATTGTACGACGGTAATTTCTTGAGCAAAAGGACTGACTTTAAACACTGAGGTTGGGGCGAGGGTGCTATTTGCAAAACTGAGACACGATTCTGAGGAAAACAATGGCGATTTACTGATTTGGCCTATAATAAGGGGAAGTTTACCTTGAGGCGATTCCCTGCGACCTTTTTGCCGCCACAGCCGGGCATAACTTCCCCGGCTGGAAATACAGAGGGTCGGCCGAAACTACATAAACCCACTCCAGCATTTACAGCTCAGCAGTGGCATTGGGAGGGGGGTGGGGCAAACTGCACGCATGAACATTATCAGAGAAATGCTCAGAAAACAGCCCTATCCTGAATTTAGCCGGCAAAGCTGCGTGCCGCCGCTATGTAGCGACTCACCGATGCGACATCTCCCGAAGCAGTGGTGCAGCCCTCTGCTGGCGACGCCGGCCCTGTTCTTGTGGGCTCGGGGCAGCGTTAGCCAGCCCGGGTACGACATCCCCACACCCAGCATCTCCCTGCACTGCTCGCCGCCGCGTCGCGAGGTCGACTGACGCGCAGCCGCTGCCGCCGCTGCGGCGGGGGCCTGCCCTCTCCCACGCCGGCGGGCAACGACGCCGCGCGACGGCGGTAACCACCACGCCGCCCCCAGAGCCTTCTGCTCAGGCGGTTTTACGGTGATAAAGCCGTAAAACCGAGCTCCGAAGATACAGGCACGAGAGCGGACCGCTTAATTTGCACACTTCAAAGGCGCAGGGCAGATGACACAGCTCGTAAAGACCAGTCAAACCAAATAAAAAGCTCCAAAGTCTAATCGAAACCATAAACCAACGACTAACCGCACGGGGTCCACTACACGTGCAGTCACGGGACCGGGACACAGACATCGCACTTCGTCAGCATTTGCCGGGTCCGGAGTTCACCGAGTCACAAGTCGGTATCTGAAGACGGGCGGTCGCAACAGCGAGCTGCGGTCAGAAAGCCTGTTGCACAGCGAGTAATGAACGGGAGTGTGCTCCTTGGAGCTTAGCGACGCACCGAACGCTGAGGTCATATGGTGTCGCCAGTTCTCATCCTATTGGGAGGGTATTGTGTGGATTCGGGAGACGTACGCAGAATACGTGCCCGGGTTTGGACAGGGTTCAGCAGGGTGGCAGTAGGGCGGGCTTCCCCGACGCTACTGCATCTCGGTCCGTTCATCACACGCGTCCCCGTGAGTGAACGGACCCCGGCCCGGCTTTGTACTGGTGCCAATACCGAAGTTTGGGTGCAGCTTTTACACAATGGGTACATACCCATTATACATACCAGCAGTTACGTAAGCGGAAGACTATGTTTCCAAGCCTGGAGATTGTACTTACGAGATAGGTCAGAGTCACAAAAATGGCATGCTGTAGCCAGGCGGCTTCACCGGACCAGTTTGAACCCCTGTGGCAAAACTGCACGGGGAGAGGGGGGAGGGTGGAACAGTCATTACTACGGACGCAAAGGCAGACAAATAGCCCGGTGAGGGGCAGTCACGTAGCCTGCCTCACTTTCTGAAATTCTCCTGAGACTCACGAGGTTCAAATTGAGAGCAGTGGCGGCTGCAGACGTGACCGCCAGAAAGCGGCGCGCCGGCAGTGGACGCGGGTCCGACCAGACCTCATCGCTCATCTAGACAGCAGTCGGCAATAAAGCGAATGAATCGACTCCATCATCCATCACGGAGCAAAATAGCCTCCAAACACCGAAGGTGGAGAGTCCGCTGGCTTCCAGCAGTCCGCTCACAGTCTGGGAAACCGGATTAATTGGCCCACTTGTCTGTGCAGCCGTCGCTCATATACGTACACAAGAGGAATACTAAGGCTGTTCTCGATTTCTCTTGTCAAAAGCCACAACAGTCTAGGATCGGTAGGAAATAAATGTTAAGCTAAAATAAAAATGTTTTACCTGGTCCTAGACATGTAACTTACACAGTTTTGTCCCAACATTTCGCAATTAATTCTCACTAGTACAGGGAGATTGAAATGTAGTGTCCCACCTGACCTTTCAAGCTCTCCTTATTACGAAAGAAAACCATCAGGTCATAATCTTAGCGAACACTGGCGACGGAGCTGAGGACACCGAGACACGGTGCCCCCCTTAAATAAGAAATTTTAGTACTAGCCCTATGGCGTTGACTGGAAAGAAAGAGGTTGAAAGGCCCATGGTGCCCCCTCCTTTAAATTTGGACGTTCCGCCGTCACTGGTAGCGAATGAAAAAGCGTGAACTAGTCTTTGAAATTGAAGCCAATAAACCAGGTCCATGGAAATTGGAAGCAAAAAACACGACCAGCTGAAATTAACTATTGGGATCTCATCTAAGTGATTTTCCCATCCTCAGCCATGGCCAACACCTCACGGCACACTCACTGAGCAAGCCTGAAAAGGCACCGGTAAGAATTATACGCGGTTGTCAAGGGAGGCCTCCAGTTTATATAAATGTATTCGACCCGGATGTGTAGAAATCGCGGACACGGGAACTGACGATGGACAACGGCCAAGTGATGGATCGTAGTTACCGCACATGATGGATCAGAATAACTGCAGGCCATGAATGGTACGAGACTCTACGAAACGACATGCGGAGAAAAGGCTGGAGACCATGCGAATATGGCTGCTTGTTCCCGCTACCTACTAGCTAAAAACTACTCCCAGTAAGTGCACAACATGAGATCGAATCCTTGGAACAGCTTTAACGCTCCCTTTCCTGCATTGCATCAAAGGGAAGGATGCCGCAGGCTACATGTCACAGCCGGGAGCACGACCCCGAGTACCAGAAAAGCCGACCGAGCGAGTGACCCGAGCGACCCCTGGCGGCGCCGGCCAACCCTTCCGCTGACACCAATTCGCAACCACTCGACTTTCATCGCTCCCAATGCCGAATCATCGACGGCGGCGGCCGTTTCCGGCAGACGGACGCTGCTGTCGGTAGCAAAAACCGACCCATCAGGACATGAGACAAAGACAAACGGGTCGCAAAGCAGTGAACATCCTCCATGACTCAGGTTTTGGTCAAGCTCTCTGCGTTGATAAATTCCCGCCGCGGTGGTGGATTTTGGAACTGCTCTCAAGCTGAGAGTTCGCTGTGAGCTCACGTTTCTGGCATCTTTGACTCGCTGCCCGCAGACGGGGCGGTCCGGCGATCTCGGCGACAGTCGTTTCCGCTGCGGGACGAACAGCTGTGCCAACCTGTCCCTCTGGACACCAAAGCGTCCGCCGAGACAGGCTGACGAGTCCCGGGGACCAGAATCAACGGGTGTATCCTGCTGTCACGGCTGCAATTAATACGAAGGAGAATTTCATCCACAAATCAAAGATGAAAATGTACTGGCCATGTGGCATAACCCTCAGGCGCCAGGAGATGAGGCTGTACTTTGGATCCCGGCGTCCGCGCGACAAAACTTGACTTTGGTATCGGTCGGAATTTTTCCGGGCCCACAGCTGGGTCTGCGCCGGGGACTTTGGGAAGACAGCTGGAGGTCAGATTGTACTGATCCATGTGTGATCCATATACAAATAGATTAGACCACATTCGCTACATCGCTGTCTTATGGTATTTGACTAGGACCGAGACTCGAAAATGAAATTCAATGCATCGACGAATTGAAACAACCGCTTTAATTGAAACGAAACCTATATAAGATAAATATGTTCAATCATTTCAATCCTTTGAAGTTGACTTTTCGTTCCGGGACCGATTTCGCGACATGCTCCATGTTCGCCCCAGCACCTGGAGAGCCATCCACCCCGGGATGGTGGCGGTCCTCTGGCTACCCCAGTACCCGGAAGCGCGCCGGCGGCCACCCCAGGTCGGCAGATGTACCCGCCTCCGGCAGCAGCTGCGTGACCACGTGACCGCACGTCACAGCCGCCGCCAGGGGCGATCTGTCTGGTCAGCACAGCGCGGCCGGCGGTGACGCATGGTGGCTGTCGGAGCTGGAGACGGGTGCGGCTGCTAACCTGACTGTAGCGGCACGGGGATGGGCACCGTACACAGCCGCCGCGTGTTCAGAACGTGTCCGGGACGGCGACGATTGAGTTTGCATGTTTCCGTCGCAGCAGAAAGCCCAATCCGTTGGAGATCGAGTAGTTCCGCAGAAAATGAGATTCTTAATTCAAAGATCGGGTCCAATCTGGCAGTCGCAACTCGTCATTGGCGGATCCGAAGCCCGGGTCCGGGGAAGGGTGTGACGAGGGGGAGGGGCAGGAAACTAGGCCGATATTCTGGCGAGCGGGGGAGGAAGGTGGAGCGCGATGACTTCCTTGAAAAGAAGGGACGAACTGGGACAGGCAAACACTAGCAGAGGTAATAAAAAAGCTTCTCCCATTCTACATGTCTACCTAATTTCGGTCTTAACGGACTGCTGAGCGGATAATGTTTCGTCCATTACATATCTTTATTACGCGAAAACCATTGTGGAGGGACCGGAGCGGCAAGGGTAAATGACCTCCGTAAATGACCCTTTTTAGCCTTTTGGCATCCATGGTCCCCTTCCCAGCCACCCTTAATCTATCGATGCCACTCGTTAACACTCTCCCAATCGGGTGATCGAAGGTGAAGAGTAAACGATGCCAGACGCCATCAAACAATACGAGTGCCGTAAACTTCAGAGCACGCAGCTCTCTTTGGCCTGCCTCACATAATCCCCACTCCAAGCCCTCCCAGCACGGCCTCTCCAGGACAGATCGCATCGCGGGCACATCCCCCATCAGAGGCGGCAGATGTGGCAACTTCCGGCGCGGCTCATTAGGAGCGGACCGCTCCCACGGCGGCGGCGGCGGCGGCGGCGGCGATGGCGGCGGCAGGGGTGAGGGTCGTCTCGCACATCCGGTGTCGAACAGGTGCGGGCGGCCGGGCGGTGGGAGCAGGTGGGACGCGCCAACGTCACTCGCTCCCGGCACCGCGCAGCCACCGCGCCACCGGCAGACAAATCTCAGACACCAGCAATGGAAACGAACGGTATCTGCCGAGGTCAGGTCCAGATATACGGTAAAGAAAGCAGACGTTTGAACCCAAGAGGTTGTGCGTTTTACTCCACCACCACCCCAAAGATGGGGACAGTCTTCTCTGATTCTGACTGCAGAGGAGCCTCTGATGACGCCAGGGGGTAATCAGGGACCACGGACGGATTGCGGCAGTGAGTCAGCCGCTTGTGAAACGGCGGCCGTGGCCGGTTTCGACTGTTACTCACGGTCGCCGGATGTTTGGACGGTCCCGAGCGGTTCCGATCGGCCCTCATCTAATTATAGCCGGGAAACAAAGCCGCGCCGAGGACACACCGGGAGTCAGCGCGTCTGTCTTTGAGCTCCGTCTGTCAATCAGGGGATGTAGATAAATGCTACCCGCTAACCAGACGAAGAACATTGCTAAGTCTCTGTCGCCGAGGTGTATTGCACACCGCGTGCTGACACCCTAGACATACCCGCAATGCATCTTTGCACTCTTTTATCATCTGAGGAAATAAGAGACGAGAGAGACCTGGTTTCCTGTCAGAGGAGGCTATGCATTGTTTAGCAGGTTAATTATGCTGCCGTACTTCACCCCCTTGGCACTATGGTCAATTCTAAATAACAACAAAAAAGAGTGAAAAGGTAGAAGACCTGTGAGGCTGGAACTGCCATGGGAGCGTCAGCCCGGAAAGCCGCACGGCCCAAGGCTGGAAAGCTAAGAGGAAACTGGAAGGTACCACTGTCACGAAAACCCAGCTGGTAGAATTAACTCGACAGCTGTCTTGCCCTAAAGCTTAAGGTGATCGGTAAACGGGCGGTTTATAGAAAGCTTACGATTTTAAATGTTAACTTGGCTTGAAGGGATGAGTCCACTGATTCACTTGTGCTGACAAGAGCAGACGCCATAGGCTGGATCACGTCAATATCTCTTCGTTTCGAGACGGTAAACACGGCCTGGTGGGTGAGTCATTACTCCTGATGCGTAGCTCTGCAGCAGCACCAGCCACACCGTCGCCTCTGCTGTGCAATAGTCACGTGCAGGGGAGGGGGCGGGGTCTGCACTGCTGGAGGAGCAGCAACGCTGCGGCTAGCTGCGGGGCCGACCAATTCAGCCGAGGCACGCGGAGCAAACACAAAAATATGCTACAAAGCAACAACGTGACATATAGCTGTTACTTCATTCTTAAAATAGCTTTTCCTCAGTACCGTCCGATTTTTGAACAGGAAAAGGCCTCCTACAGGAAAGATGAGCACACTGGTATTGGATGTGCAGAACTGGTGGGAATACCAGGTCTGCGGCTGGGACAGGGGCGCGAGCAGGCCCGCCGCTGCACTGGTATGTCAGCGCCGGGCGCAGCAGTAGAGGAAACATGACGGTAAGTGGCGTGGAGACAGCGCATACCTGACGGGTGATTTATTGGTGGGCCCACACACCACCGCCTCCAAATGGAAACAGCCTGAGCCTAATGGTCACCTGGTGTTTTTATAATGCTGGCTTTTTAGCAGGTCCACGCTTCACGATGAAACAAGCCGGCATAAAAATGTTCCTATGGCGAATGCGCAAAAAAGTCCCGGCCACTGTAGTACTGACGGCCAGGCCGTGGGAGGGCACCGCCATAAAGGACAGAAGCTATAAGAGTCTTTTTGTTCCAAGATATTTACACCCAAAACCACTTTGAATCAATAACAATGCAGATCATTGGAGGGCAAATATAACCACCCACCAATAAAGAACATGTTTGCTCGTTTTGCCAATTGGCATCTCGCCCTCTTTGTCAGTCTGATGATTAGTACACCGTCTCCGTTGAGCGTTATCCGCCTTTCCCCGAGGCCATGTTCCAAATGCAGAGCTCTTTAGCTCCGGCAGTTCCCAGCGCAGGGTCCTATAGCTCCGGCAGTTCCCGCCGCAGGGCCCTGTAGCTCCGGCAGTTCCCGAAGCAGAGTTCTGTAGCTCCGGCAGTTCCCGGTGCAGAGTTCTGTAGCTCCGGAAGTTCCCAGCGCAGGGTTCTGTAGCTCCGGCAGTTCCCAGCGCAGGGTTCTGTAGCTCCGGCAGTTCCCAGCTCAGGGTTCTGTAGCTCCGGTAGTTCCCGGCGCGGGGTTCTGTAGCTCCGGCAGTTCCCGGCGCAGGGTTCTGTAGCTCCGGCAGTTCCCGGTGCAGAGTTCTGTAGCTCCGGCAGTTCCCAGCGCAGGGTTCTGTAGCTCCGGCAGTTCCCAGCGCAGGGTTCTGTAGCTCCGGCAGTTCCCAGCGCAGGGTTCTGTAGCTCCGGCAGTTCCCAGCGCAGGGTCCTGTAGCTCCGGCAGTTCCCGGCGCAGGGCCCTGTAGCTCCGGCAGTTCCCGGAGCAGAGTTCTGTAGCTCCGGCAGTTCCCGGTGCAGAGTTCTGTAGCTCCGGCAGTTCCCAGCGCAGGGTTCTGTAGCTCCGGCAGTTCCCAGCGCAGGGTTCTGTAGCTCCGGCAGTTCCCAGCGCAGGGTTCTGTAGCTCCGGCAGTTCCCAGCTCAGGGTTCTGTAGCTCCGGTAGTTCCCGGCGCGGGGTTCTGTAGCTCCGGCAGTTCCCGGCGCAGGGTTCTGTAGCCCCGGCAGTTCCCGCCCCAGGGTTCTGTAGCTCCGGCAGTTCCTAGCGCAGGGTTCTGTAGCTCCGGCAGTTCCCAGCGCAGGGTTTTGTAGCTCCGGCAGTTCCCGGCGCATGGTTCTGTAGCTCCAACGCTCTACAGTTCCCAGAAGTGGCTCGGACACGCCCCTGTTCAACAGTTTTTGCTGGTCGCCGGGGTCACCAGCTTTCCGGCGGCCTCCGCCCTCCCACGCGCCGACGGCCAGTGCCGAGGAGGTTTGGGGGCTTACCGAGCTGTCTCCGAGCCGTCTCCTCCCGGTACAGCGCACGCAAACGACGGCCTGCTGGAACCAACGGCACTTCTCCAGAGCACATTATTTCACTGAAATTCCACATAATGTAAAGGAAAATATACCAATTCCATGATCCAATGCATTCAAAAAGGGAAAAGCATTTAAAGCAATGTGGGACACAGGTATAATTGTCGATTGATATAGATGAGATGAGATCAAACGAACGGACATGCAAGGCGGCGAATCGGCACGATGCTACCAATATTCGAGCTGGTTCTCGACAAAAGTACGCAGTACGTGACAACCGTGTACACCCCTGACCATGGAAGCGCTTCCACCGACTCCGAGCTTAAATTCTGTCCACACCCGACTAAGTCCAATATCGGCCCGATCCCGAGGAGCTTCAGAGAAGGCGTCTCCATATTCAGAGTCGGGCTCATCTCCAGACTGACGGTCCAATCAGCGTCCAACTTCCGCCAGACGTCAGACGTGTCCCGTGGCGACAGTCTGAGGACAGATCTCCGCCGGCGCTCTGAGAGACTCCGGAACCCCGCCCCGGGTCGCCGGGTGCAATCGATCCCGCGGGGACAGCTGGCACGAGCCACAACCGCGACCCTGGTCCCCGGCCGAGGTCAGGATGAGCACGGCATGTTACAACCTCCCGCGGCAGAAAGCGTCCAGACGGGGCTCGAAAATATGTCGCCCACAGACGCAAAACTACGTAAGATATCTGCTTCTCCGTCTCCCTCTCCCTCTCCCTCTCTCCCTCTCTCTCTCTCTCTCTCTCTCTCTCTCTCTCTCTCTCTCTCTCTCTCTCTCTCTCTCTCTCTCTCTCTCTCTCTCTCTCTCTCTCTCTCTCTCTCTCTCTCTCTCTCTCTCTCTCTCTCTCTCTCTCTCTCTCTCTCTCTCTCTCTCTCTCTCTCTCTCTCTCTCTCTCTCTCTCTCCTCTGACTGATCGGATTCAGCAGGCTGATACAAAACGATTACTTTTCGATTAAATAAGGCTAAAAATCGAAGCACCTACAACTTCTGCTTCCGGACTAACGTTGTCATCAGAAGCATTATAACATTGCATCCAGAATGATCAAATCATACTTCTCGGGTGGCTAATTTTACAAGACCACTTCCAGACTTCCATTAAATTCACCACTCTGCACAATTTTATGTACTGAACCTGTGTGACGAGAAAAATTTCAGCGCTTGGTCGAATAAAAAGTAATGATATTGGATCATAATTACAATGTAAAGAAATAAGCATAGAGGAGTGTAAAAAGAAAATATTATGTTTCTGTTAAATAAAAAGAAATCATAGTGGATCATCGTTGCAATGCAAAAGCACAAAAGGAAGCATAGAGAAGAAGACACCTCAGGCTTAACGACGCGCTAACCGCTGAGGATATATGGCGTCACCAGACCTCACCCTACTGGAAGGGTATATTGAGCACCAGGAAGTCCTTGCTCATAATTTAATTACATGATTTAAAGGGAATGTGGCACCTTTACAAGGTGATTTTAACTGAGATAGCCAAGCAGTAAGGCATGCCGGAAAACCCGGTACTCTATACATCACTTGTCTTGAAACTCAAAATTTACGTAGATAAAAGCTAAAAACTATCTGAAATGTAGTCTACATGTACCCTTAGCAGCAAGCCACAGTTGTCATGGCTGTTGGTGTGACGACATATGCTGACGTCACGTTGAGTATCAGCCAATTGAAGCCCTTGAAGCGTATTGAATATGGTAGTGGTTGCCAGATCATGACATCATCCACAGGCAGATATTTATTTCTTTCCCTAGACGAGCATTTTAAAAATCAAAATATTGAGCTTATTGTAAATTACTCAGAGCAATCATGGACACTTCCATGATTTTCGGCTAAAAGTACCCCTAATTACACTAAATTCGATTCGATTAAATTCGGCACCAGGATTCGACCAAGGTGCCACCAGACTTGTTGATGACTCAAATGTGTTTGAGTCGATCAACTCTGACTCACAGCTTAAAGGCCGACTCTGATTCTGACTCGACTCGCTGCGTTGAAAATGGTGAGCCGACTCGACTCAGCCCAATTCCAAAGGTAAGTCGACTGAACTCAGACTCAAATAAGTGTTGAGTCAGAGTCGACTCTGACTCAGAATGGTGGACAAGAATATACACAAAAAATGCACATTTCGTTTAATAGTACACACATTCCAGTACATTTATTCATTGGATTAACAATTTAATAACAGCACATTTCTTTCAATAAAATGTCAATTGCCATGCATTACTTCATGACATAAATTATGCTTGCATAGGAATGAAGAAAGGAGCTAAGTGCGAAAAGGTGAGTGAGATGAAGGGCCTGTGGGATTTTCATTTTGAAGGTATGTCCTTCATGAGTAAAGTCATAATTGAGGCAATACGCGAGGTTTCAAACACAAAGAACAGGACTCAATGTTTCAACATTTGACATTTTGGGTAGCAATTCCTGCCCCAGTGCATTCTGAACAATCATGTGACAAATTAAGCTTTGAAATAAATACTAGCCGCATCGAACCGGCCCTGTGCACCACCTCAATCAAAAACAAAACAAACAATGGACGCTCGCGTCGTCCTCCCGAAAAAGCTTAGTGAATACTACAGATGACGCACTGAAGAAATTACGCGGACCTAACCTCGGATGACACAAAAGATGACGATAAATAGCACTTCAAAAGTCACGTGACTTAAAAACCTGAGGAAATATGCAGGCTTAAGGAAGGTAATTTTACCCTCAGGTTACAAAGCAAAGCAAAGCTAATATATTTTGGCGCACAATGATGGTGTTGTGACTGGCGTAGCGGGCGTGGGGTGCGGGGGTGCTGTAGTGGCATGTTTTGGTTCAGTGAGTGGTAAATAGAATAATTATATCAACATAATTTAAAGAGTGATGGTTTGTGAGAGACTTAATGTGATGGGAATGCCAGAGATAGGACTGAGTTTTACTTTCCGTATACAGAGGACAGAAGGTACAGTGCTGTGTCGTCAGTGTTGATTTTATCTACCAAGTGATGTCCTCAAACTAAGATCAATCAAGAAAGTACTTTGAAAAAGCAGCTAATTGAGGCTTTTAGTTTTGTTTTGACCCATTTCAAGGCTGATGTGCAACACAGGTGTTTTCTGGTGTCCACTATCTGGTGCTTATATTACTTCGTTTTTGTGTGTTTTCAGTCAACCGAAGGAAGAAGATAGAAAATAAAGATGTTGTTTCCTGAGAGTAAAATATTGCATGATTGTCAGCTTAGGACTCTGTATGGTGTGCACCCTCAAAGTAAAAAAGTGTGAATGTGTGCCAAATCACATTTTTCGGAATGATTTTGCATTCTTTTACTAAGCTTAAATGAAAAATAACTAGCAAATGTTTGCGCTTTTGAAACTGTACATTTTATACAGTTTATTGTGTTAATGACTGATCCCGGATCGGTGTAGTGGAGATATGAAAATAATAAAGTACCTATTATTAGCAAATTGCAATATGAAATATTTCAAAATTAGTTGTGAAAATTTCTTAAGTGGCAGCCATGTGCTCACATATGTTAAGAAAATAGTGCTGAGTCGACTCAACTCCTGACTAACAGCGTAGAGGCTGACCCTGATTCTGACACGACCCAACTGGTCGAGCACTTAAGTCGATTAAGACTCAACCCAAATCTGGAAGTGAGTCGACTCAACTCTGACTCAAGGAACACTCGAGTCGACTCTGAGTCGACTCCGACTCTGAGTCGCGACTCAACAAGTTAAGTCTGGGTCAGCGGCGTGGAAGTTCAACGCGTTTGCACTGCCCCACTGCATCTCACATAAGAGAGGAATCGGGTGAAATAACTAATAACCTTAAAACGACGAGGAAAAACATTCAGTATCTGTTCTAGTTAGCTATAAAAACGGAATGTGACACTAAACGTACATGGGGAAAGTGATCTAGACTTCCGCTCTTGCTAGTTCCTAGGATTCAAGAGAAATTCCAAGAGTGACGGGTCCACGCCCCGCAATGACCGCGGCACAAGAACATCGTTTCGAACCAGGGCATATTCTAAGGGATTGGGACTGGTGGGCATTTGGTTGAAACGGGCACGAATACCCACAAAAGGGCACTCCTAGAGCATCAAATCACTAATGACTGGTGAGCACTACGCCATTCAGGGCCGTTCACTGGTGAGCCTAGCATAGGGGACTGGTGGGCAAAATGCCCACCATTTTTTATCTTAAAAGATGTCCTGTTTCGAATGGTGATCCAAGTGAGAAAGCTCCAGTAAGGCGTAAGTGACGGCACCGGCGAACACACGCAAACACGGCATAGGCAGCAGGCTTACCGACTGGCACCGCCATCTGTTGCCGAGTTTCAGAACTGTTGGTTCTCCTCGCGGCCAAGGAACAGCTCCGGCGAGACACCTGCTCAACTGTATGCCGCCCTGCACAATAAAAGTCCCGATCTAAAACTAGGCTCAAACCCAGCTCAGGCCAGCTATTAGAGCGCGCTGTGCTTTCCGATTCGAAGTACTGGTACTGCGGGCTACAACCGCCAACCCAGTACAGTCCCGCCGGTCAGCCACTCCCGCCGGAACACTGAATCACTGAAGGTGCCAATCCCGCCACGTCTCAGCGCACCCGCGGCTTTATCACGCAGCATCCGCTCGGAGGACGGAAGCAGCTGAGATCGTCTGCGCAGCGCACTGTCGCCGGCCACGTGACTCGATGACCGCGAATCGTCACAAGGAGGCGGATAATCCAATCCACGGAGCTGCGAGTAAAATGTTGCTATACTGGGTTCATTCAAGCATGTTCGCTCATATTTTGAATATTTAACTTATATCTAAATGGCGCTCCATCATTGTATACAATAAATATGAAAACATTCCAGATTCGAGGAATGTATATTTTTTATAAAGCATTCACCATTGTGATAATTAAAAAGTCTGGGGATTTACGAAAGACTTAAGCACACACAGTTATATGAAAGGGTAAACAACCAGCTCTGCTCCGTAGTATTAAACTAAGTAACATTAACATGGATTATACAAGCCATCAAAAGCGTGGGTGAGGCCACCTGGTTAAAAACAACTGACATAACCGCTGAATACACATGTCGTCCGGCAAAACACCACGATTCACAGGGTCCTTTCTCAAACCTTGGGTGGACAGAACGTGGGATGGTTGCATGGTCTATCCCCATAGGCGCAGGAACGGGGGGGGCAGGGGGCGGCTGTCCCAAACTTTCGGACTGGGGGGCCAGTGCCCCCCCCATTCTGAGCCGATTCCAGACCTCTTCCGTTAACAACTCAAGTCAAAGACCGGATCATATTTGACCACATCAGCGGCCACAACTTTTGCCCCCCCTCTACTTTGAAAAAGTTCCTGCGCTTATGTCTATCCCTGGTCCGACACCGTGGCACGTGGAGAGGGAGGCTCGCGAGCAGAAAGCGCAGATGACTTGGACCATCCGTGACATTGCAGATGATTTCGGGCAAGTCATGTTGAAATTGAGCAATGCTTATAACTTTGAACTGCCGTAACAAGATTGTGTACTCAAGACACCATCATGGGTGACATATACGTGCAAGTAACTATATAATGGGGCATTCATTAAGTGCCATAAAGAATGAACGAACATATGCTGGATTCGGGATACTGTCTGGTTCAGTAAGCCTCTGATAGATTCGTGTCCATACAAATAAGCGATCATTCTCTTCACTGGGTTTCGAGTGTGACTGAAAAGCCCTACAGATGGAATACGTATAAATCATAGCCACAATGGAAAAACAGCATCACCTGGTTCCCCCATGTCTCCTCTAAGGGGCCGACAGACGCGCTGGTAGACTAGTGAGGGACGCTGTTGGCACCATGGGCGAGGTGGCGCTTCTGGCTGGGAGATCCTTACTGGCTGACGCGTGGCAGCAGCGTCCCAGAGCTCGCACCACATCCCGCGCCAGCGCCACGAAGGCCCGCCTCATCTCCAGGCTGAACATGTAGTACAACACGACGTCCAGCAGGCAGGCGCCGAACTGGAGGTCATTGCTGGCTGCCTTCATGATGAAGACGGCGATGCTGTCGTGCTCAGCGCCCGGCGCCAGCATCAGCAAGATAGCAGCCGAAGCAGCCATGTTGAAGGTGGCGCTGGTGACGCTGATGGCTACCAGCAAAGAGACCAGCCGCCGTTCGGCGTCCTCCCGCGAGGAGGTGCGCCGGCGGCTCCGGCGCCCCGCCGGGCAGGGCGCCGGGGGACAGGTGGCAGCCTCAGTCTCCGTGGCGAGGACAGAAACGGACGGCACGGTCGCCGGCACCGAGGCAGGACTGGTGAATGGGTCATCAGGCGGTCCACCCGGTCTTCGCTTCAGCTTACGCATGCGAGCCACCACCATAGCGTTCATGACCAGTATGGCGGCGACGGGGACCAGCAGCAACGCCTGCTGCATCACCACCACCAGCAGCCACCAGCTGCTGCGCATCTCAGCAGGGTGGAGCTCCACGCTCCACCCTCCACCTGCGCGAACCTCCCGGTAGAAGAACACAGCCGGAGCATTGACCACTACAGCCATAACGGCCGACAGCGCCACCCTGTGGCGAGCGTCACGCTCGCGCCAGTTCCTCCTGCAATCAGCAGCATACTTCAACGGGTGCCGAACCGCCACAAACCTGTCCACCGTGATCCAGAAGGTGACGTACACACTGCAGTAGATGCACGCATTACACAGCGGGTTGAAACACCGCGCCGTGTAGAAGGCGAGGAACCAGCCGGTGACGATGACGGCGGCGCCGCCGCAGGCGGGGAGCAGGGAGGGCGGCGTCAGCTGCAGCACCACGTACGGCAGCACGGTGAGCAGGGTCAGCAGGTCGGCCACCGCCAGCGCCGTCAGGTAGATGTAGATGGCGGCCGGCCGGCTCTGCACGCGCCGCAACACCGCCAGGTTGAGGGCGTTACCGGCAATACCCAGCCCGCAGATGGTGGCGCCCAGGCCGCCGTAAAGCACCAGAGCCACCAGCCGGTGTGCCTCCAAGTCCTCCTCGGACACCGCCGCCGGGCACTCCGGGGCAGTCATGGCCGCCGTCGTGGCAGACGTGACCGCTGGTCTGAGCTGCCGCTTACTGAACGGTTCTGGTACTCATACAACCGCGCACTGCTGCTGGAATGTGGAGGGACGCCATCGACCAATCATGTCTAGGTCACCTGAACTGCAGACCAAAGACAGCCTCAGACCCCCTGACGAAACTTTCTAAATTGAAGCCAATCCAATAACCACTGCAGCCGTTCCGCTGAGCGGTACTCGCAAACAGTTCTTAACGGAAGGCACGCGGCCACTGCCGTCCGACCAGCAGCACAGGTCCGTGTTGTCTGCGTTCAGGCTAAATCGGTCGTGGCAGAAATACACCGATACCCTATCCAGTATGTCCACCGGCGTCACGTGCCCGCCGCGTGGCCTGTGCCGTTATTAGTGTACTCAGGCAGCCTTGTTGTTTAAAGGGTATCTTCTGGCGTCGGTCACGATTGCCCGCCGCCGCGCATATCCGTGCACAATGTCCGCTGAATGACGTGCAAACGGTGCACCGGTCCCGAAACGTCACTGATACACGCTCTTCCCTGTCACTCACGCTTCCATAATTAACGGCATGTCCCCGCAATACGATGGTACAATTTAGTACCAAAATTAAACTTCTGGATTGACGTCGACAATGTACGACGCACCTAGTTTACGGACTTTTGCTGTTGCGCCAGTTGTCCTAACAATCCTTTCCCGCATATCCAGTTAGTAAGAATTCCCCAAACCATCTATATATTCTATAATCTATATATATTATATTCTATATCTATATATTCTATATATCTATAACAATTCCCCAAACCATAATCACCATGTCCTAAAACAACATGGAAGAGTGTGATAAAGCACGCAAAAACACACAGAGAAAACCATTGCAGAAAACAAACAAGAAAATAAGCGCGAACTGCAGCTAATTCGAGGCTGGGCGAGGAAAAAGCATCGCAAATGTTCTCCGTTGTCGGCGTCGGTGGTGCACAGTTAAGTACTCACCGCTGCCGGGAGGGATGTCCATGTCACTCTCCTGTAACAGACACACAGACACGGTCACATCCAGCACACCACGGTACCTGTACCGGAACACACAGACACGGTCACGTCCAGCACACCACGGTACCTGTACCGGAACACACAGACACGGTCACGTCCAGCACACCACGGTACCTGCACCAGAACACAGAGGAGATGCGGCATCAAATAAAACACCAGCTGGAGCAGAAGTTATATAAAACATCACAGCAAGCACGACAAGGCACTCGCGACACAGATAAGGAAACTCTGTCTCGACTTCACGTTACCGACAGTCTGCACTTGGTCTAGGCCCACTCCCTCCGGTGAGTGCGCGAGGGAATTGGATACTTCTCCGCGGGTACAGATGCACGTGGCAGTGACGGTTTGGATTTAAATGTAACCAAGGGGTAACAGAATAAAGAAGTCGGCCCTCGCGAACTCCGATCAGACCTTTGGTGTCTTGCATCAGTGGCGTTGCTCCTGATGTAGTGTTTTTTCACACGTGTGTCTCAGCACGGTTGGTTATTTGGGCTTAGGGGGCGCACCAGCCTGGCAAGGCCAAGACGTGTGTCTCAGCACGGAGTGTGTTGCGTACAGTGTCATTTTTGTTTGCGCACATGCTGCCGGTTTTCTCGTAATGCTCGTGGGTGCGGGCTGCTGTTTAGGGCCTTTCTTATGGTACTCCTAGCTTCCCCACATCTGTCTAGCATATGCTTTCTAAAAAACGTAGGTATGAAATATAAAAATGAACGGAAAATTGAACGGAAAAGCTATTTATGCATCTACTACATCGTTTTGAAAACCAATCGTACTCGAAAAGGAAAAAGGTCTTAAGATTTTTTCCTCTTAGGAATAGCAAAAACACAGCCATTATTCAGAAATTCAGTGACTCTAAAATTCGATGTCTCAGCCCACACCATGATCAAGAAGTCCTCTAATAAATTCATTTCATTAATATTCTGAGGAAAGACTATACCTACACGAAAATCCAACCAGTGTGTTTTTGCTATATCATGCATCCAGGATTTGAGGAAATAACCTAGTAAGCAACTTTTTCTGGGAGCTTCTTTCAGCTTCAGAGGGCCTCCTTCCCAATGAGAAAAAAATTAATTATTGTTTGCTGACAGAAAGCTCAGACGACTATTAATGGAAGATAGCTCAGCTAGCCATTAAGGGGCCAGCTGGTGAGAGGGTCCTTCTGGCTCTAGAGAGCCTAGTGATCACAAAGTGCTCTGCTGGTATCTGAGGGCATTTGATATCTGAGGGCAGCTGACAATAAAGGTCCTACAAATGATAGTATGGTCTATGTCAAACACAGGGTCTAACTGGTTTCAAAGAGTCCTATAGTTACATGTGTTCTTTCAGATAGTCACAGAAGGCCCTGCAGGCTACAAAGGGCCCTACTAACCACAGTGGCCTTGTCACTTACAAGGAAGGACCCTACTGGTTATAGGTTATATGAGTTATAGGGGTCATCATAATCATAAAAGGTATTGCAGGTAAAAAATTCTGCTGTTTCAAAGGACCCTACAAGCTAGAGAGCTCTGAGATAGACATAGTGGGCCAACAGGGCCCTCAGTATCACCTAGAGGGCCCAGCTGACTAGAGAGGGCCCAGCTGACTGGAGATGGCCCATCTGACTAGAGAGGGCCCTTTTGACTACATAGAGGCCTACAGAGAACAGTTGATCCTAATGGTTCACATGTTCCTCTGTTAATGAAGGTCTTGGTAGTCAGAGTGGACCCTGCATACTAAAAACGCCCCTGCTTGCTACAATGGCCTTCTCACCTAAAGAGGGCCCAGCTTGATAGCCCCCTGCTGGCTATAGCTGGCTCTGTCAGTCACAGTGGGCACTAATTCCCAAGGATCCCTGCTGGACATTCTGACTTTATAAGTTAAACAGGCTTCAGCTGACCAGATAGGGCTCTTCTGTTAACAGAGGGCCCTGTGGACCAGAGTGGTTCAGAAGACCCTCTTTTCCAGAGGGTTTAAATGGTCAGAAGGCACTGGCTGTCACAGAATGGGGTGTTGAAGAGGGCTTGAGAGGGCCCTGTCTGACACAAAGTTCAACAGTAGGCTATTGGGTAAAGTGAGGCTGGACAGCATGTCCTTGTGGGCTCTCTGAGCACTCAGGGAGGCAGGCTCTCTTTGGTTATAGCTCTGTAGGGGGCCTAGCATAACAGAGGGCCCTGCAAGCAATTAAGAGTCCCACAGAAAACAGTCATTTATGCTAGTTCAGAGGGTTCTCTTGTTAAAGAAGGTCTTTTAGTGAGTGGACTCTGTAAGCTAAACCAATCCCTGCTAGTCACAATAGCCTCCTCACTTAAAGAGGATCCAGCTGGTTTGACAGGGCCCTGACAGCTAAAGCAGGCCCTGCAACTCACAGTGGGCCCTGCTGCCCAAAGAACCCTGAGGCTCACAATGAGCCCTGCTGGTCATAGTGGTTTTTTGGTCAAAAAGTTTCCAGCTGACCAGAGAGAGACCTTTTGCCAACAGAGGGCCCTGGGGTGTCAGTGGTTCAGAGGATCCTCCTTTTCAGAAGATTCCAATGGTCAATAGAGCCCTGCTTGTTACAGAGTCAAGTACTGGAGAGGGCTTAAAGAGAATGTCCCACTTTTATAGCAGGATAGCATTACCCCATTATAACTGAGAGAACAGTTTTCTAGAGCATATCAAGAAACCACTATTGGCATATCAAATTTTACCCAAAGTTCATTTGAATATATTCACAGCTTTGTTTGAACAAGTAAATGAAGCATCTATAATACAGTGGGCCTCCTTAATAAGTAACAGAGCGATCTGGATAGGCTATTTAGGGAACTTCATGACTATCCGGACCATTATTATTGGTAACTGTCTGTACCATCGGAATTCAAAATGTGCATGGGACCTACGTCGGTATTGGAAGTGGTGGCGTCTCAGCATTGCCAGGTGAAAATGAGACCCTTGGGATATTCGGGAATTGGGCAAAAACCCAAGGAATTTGAGCAGACGCCCTAGGAAACCAGGGAAATCTCGAGCAATTTAGGAAAAGGCGTACTCAGGTTAGGGAATGGAGAGGAAGGAGAGGGGGTACAGAGGCATACCCAGGGAAAGGGGAGAGTGGTGTTCTGAGGCAGCGGGGAGAAGTGTAGTAAGTGCAGGGGCGTAGCAGAGGGATGTGGAGGAAAGTGCAGAGGCGTACCCGGGCAGTGGAGGGAAGGAAAGGGAAGTACAGTGGCGTACTCAGGCAACGGAGGGAAGGAGAGAAAAGCGTAGAGGCGTATCCAGGGAGCAGAGGGAAGGGAAGTGCAGAGGCGTGCTCAGGCAGCGGAGGGAAGGGTAGGAAAGTGCAGAGGCGTGTCCAGGGGAAGAGGTAAATGGTGTTTGCAGCCGCGAGAAGTGGAGGAAAGTGGAGAGGCTCGGCCAGGCAGCGGAGGGAAGGGGAAGAAAGGGCAGAGGCGTACCCAAGTATTGGAGGGAAAGGGAGGAAAGTTTAGTGGCGTACTCAGGCAGCGGACGGAAGGAGAGGAAGCGCAGAGGCGTACTCGAGCGGAGAGAAGGGGAGGGAAGTGCAAAGGCGTTCACAGGGAGCGGAGGGAAAAAAACATCTGCAGAGGCGCACCCAGGCAACGGAAGGAAGGGGAGGAAAGTGCAGAGGCGCACCCAGAGGAAGGGAAAGTGGTGAGCTTTTGCTGCCGGAGGAAGTGGGGAAAGTGCAGAGGCGTACCCAGGCAGCGGAGGGAGGGGGAGGAAAGTGAAGAAGCTCAGCCAGACAGGGGAGGGAAGGGGAGGAAACTGCAGTGGCGTACCCAGGCAGTGGAGGGAAGGAGAGGAAAGCGCAGAGGCGTACTCAGGCAGCGGAGGGAAATGGAGAAAAGCGCAGAGGCGTACCCAGGTAAGGGAAGGAAGGGGAGAAAAGTGCAGAGGCACACCCAATGAAAGGGGAAAGTGGTGTGCTTATGCAGCCAGGGAAGTAGAGGAAAGCGCAGGGGCGTCCCCAGGAAGCGGAGGGAAGGGGAGGAAAGTGCAGTGGCATACTCAGAGAGCAGAGGGAAGGAGAGGAAAGTCAGAGTCATACCAAGGCAGCGGAGGGAAAGGGAGAAAGGTGTAGAGGTGTACCCAGGTAATGGAAGAAAGAGGAGAAAAGTGCAAAGGCGCACCCAGGGGAAGGGAAAGTGGTGTGCTTATGCAGCCAGAGGGAAGGGAAGAAAGTACAGAGGCGTATCCAGGCAGCGGAGGGAAGGGGAGGAAAGTGCAGAGGTGCAGCCAGACATCGGAGGGAAGGAGAGGAAAGTGCAGAGGCGTACCGGGGGAAGTGAAAGTGGTGTGCTTAGGCAGCCGGGGGAGGGAAAGTGGAGGAAAGTGCAGAAGCGTACCCAGAGAGTGGAGGAAAGTGCAGGGGCGTGCCCAGGGAGCGTAAGGAAGGAGCGTAAAATGCAGAAGCGTATCCAGGCAGCGGAGGAAAGCACAGAGGCTTACCCATGCAGTGGAGGGAAAGGGAGGAAAGTGCAGAGGCGTAGCCAGTTTTTCTTCCCCTAACCCCAGCTACTTCAGTGCGTCCCTGCACCTTGCTCCCTTCCTTAGATGCTTGATAACACTTCTGTGCCTTTCCATTTTTCCCATTTGCTTTAGCACGCCTCTGCAGGGTTGTACTTTCTTCATTAGCTGTCTGAGCACGAGTGAGCATTTAGCCGTGTTCCCCAACTCCCTAAAGCATACTTACGTGTCTTCCGCTATCTTCCCGGGTGCCTGAGCACGCCCCTGCACTTCCCCTTCGAGCACGATTCGGAACATACCCCGGTTCCCTAACTCCCTGAGTAGGCAGGCCTCTGCGCTTTCCTTCCCGTTCTCCGTCTGCCTTGGCACGCCTCTCCGCTTTCCTCTCCCTTCCCTCGCTGCCTGAGTACGTCTTTGCACTATTCTCCCCTTTCCTAGCTGTCTGAGAACGACTCGGCATATACCCCCGTTCCCCAACTCCCTTAGTACGCATATGTGCCTTCATCTCTCTTCCCCAGCTGTCTCAGTACCCCTCTGCTTTTTTCGCTTTCCCTGGATGCCTGAACACGGCTCTGAATATTTATCCCTTTCCTTACTGCCTAAATGCGCCTTTCTCCCCTTCCCCAGCTGCCTGAGTACGCCTCTGCAGCTAACCCCGTTCCCTAACTTCTTTCGCATGTTTATGTGGCTTCCTCCCCACGACACGTCCCCCTTCCCCAGCTGTCTGAGTACGCCTCTGCACTCTCTTCTCCGTTCTCCGTCCGCCTGAGCACGCCTCTGGGCTTTCCTCTCCCTTCCATCTCTGCCTGAGTACGCCTCTGCACTTTGCTGCGCCTTCCCAGGATGCCTGAGTATGTCTCTATACTCTTCTCCCCTTCCCCAACTGTCTGAGTACGACCCAGTACATACTCCCGATCCTCAACTCCCTGAGTACGCCTCTGTGCCTTACTCACCCTTATTGATTGCCTGAGTACACCAATGCACTTCACTTCCTTTTCCCTGGCTGCCTGAGCACGCCTCTGCACCTTGCTTTCTTTCTCTAGATGCCTGAGGACGCCTCTTTGTCTTTCCCTCTTTCCCGGCAGCCTGGGCACGCTTCTGTACCTTCTTTCCTAGCCTGTCACCTGAGCCTTTGCATCCTGCTCTCCTTTTCCTAGATGCCTGACGACGCCTCTGTGCCTTTCCTTTCCCCCTGCTGCCTGAGTGCGCCTCTCCTTGGGTTTTCCCCCATTCCAGGATATCTTAGCGACTCTCTCCTGGCCTCAACTGCCTGGGTGCGCCTCTGCAGTTTCCTCTCTTTCCTTTCGCTTCCTGGATATGTCCCTGCACTTCCCTCCTGTTTCCTCCGGTGTCTGGAGTACGCCTCTGCGTGTTCCTCTCCTTCCCTCCGCTGCCTGTGTATGCCTCTCCTTGGGTTTTCCCCAATTCCAGGATATCCTAAGCGACTCTCCCATGGCCTCAATTGCCTGGGTGCGCGTCTGCAGTTTCCTCTCCTACCTCCGCTCCCTGAGTACGCCCTTGCACTTCCCTCCGCTCCCATGGGTACGCCTCTGCACCTTCCTCTCCTCCGCTGCCTGGGTCCGCCTTAAACTTTCCTCCCCTTCCCTCCGCTGACTGAAAACGCCACTGCACTTTCCTCCTCTTTCCTCCGCTCCGCTGCCTGAGTACGCCACGGCACTTTCATCCCCTTCCCTCCGCTGCCTGGGTACGCCTCTGCGCTTTCCTCCCCCTTCCCTCTGCTCTCTGGGTAAGCCTCTTCACTTTCCTCTCCTTCCCTCCGCTGTCTGGCAGAGCCTCAGCACTTTCCTCCCCCTTCCTTCCCTTACCTGGGTACGCCTCTGCAATTTTCTCCCTTTCACTCCGCTGCCTAAGTTCGCCTCTGCGCTTTCCCCATTTCCTCCGGCTGCAAAAGCACACTACTTTCCCCTTCCCCTGGGTGCGCCTCTGCACTTTACTTCCCTTCCTTCCGTTGCCTAGGTGCGCCTCTGCAGATGCTTCTCTTTCCCTCCGCTCCCTGTGTACGCCCTTGCACTTCCCTCCCCCCTCTCCGCTCGAGTAGGCCTCTGCGCTTTCCTCTCCATCCCTCCGCTGCCTGAGTACGCCACTATACTTTCCTCTCCTTCCCTCCAATACGGGGTACGCCTCTGCCTTTTCTGCTGCCTGGGTACGCCTCTGCACTTACTACACTTCTCCCCGCTGCCTCAAAACACCACTCTCCCCTTTCCCTGGGTACGCCTCTGTACCCCCCTCTGCTTCCCTCTTTCCTTCCTCTCCATTCCCTAACCTGAGTACGCCTTTTCCTAAATTGCTCGAGATTTCCCTGGGGTCCTGGGGCGTCAGCTCAAATTCCTTGGGTTTTTTGCCCAATACCCGAATATCCCAAGCGTCTCATCTTCACCTGGCAATTCTGAGACGCCTCCACTTCCAATACCCCTACGTCTATGGGTAATCACACCCCTTATTGGACACAGATATTTGGAATATTGAGCAGATCCTTCCAAAAATGTATTTCATTTCCATGTGCTGGCAAACACGTGGATATGCTGTCAGGCTTGAACGGTATTGTGTAAAATTGTGCTTATCTTTGAATGTGCTTATGTAAAAAAAACTGATCAATATGGATATTTCCAACTGTTTTACACATGTGCTTCCATCAACAGTTGAAAACAATAAAATGGGAGGCATTTCAAAGTAGGGAGTAAGACATTAAACTTTTAACAAAGCAGAATGGTTCCATGTCACTCCCTCACCTCCAGCAACCACAATCTGAAACCCCCAATAGCCTTTTCTTGATCTCAAATAGTAAAAAAAAATGGTTAGAGCCAACCATGTAACACACTTAGAAGCAGCATTGCATAGCCTTGACCTAGCTCCTAAGTTGAGATAGTATTTGCATACCTAAAACTGCCGCTCCCGGGTTCTTCTGGTCTTCCAAAGTCGGGAATATATTGCAGAAATCAAATCCTGAGCTCCAGTTAACAATTAAAAATTTTAGACTTCCGCAGCACCAAACAAGTGAAATAAACAAATATGTTGTTACATAAATATCCCGATCAGAACCCCAAACCTACCACCACAACCACCACATCCCATTACTACGATTGCTACTAATACTACTATTCTGCGGGTCTATATCAGATGTTCCACAAATCATATTTCCCCACGATCAGTTCTTCCCCTCGTTCAATTCTTCCCCACGATCAATCTTTCCCCACGATCAATTCTTCCCCACGATCAAAAGTTCCACAGTAAAGTTTACTTCAGAGCCAAGGTTTTTTAGTATACTGTTAAAGTCCCGGCTCCTACGTCATAAACCCAGGCCGAGGTATAAAACTTCAAACCTTGAAATAAGCACCCGAAACAGGAGTAAATGTCTAAAATAGTGATGAGGTGAGGTGAATAAAACGAGTCTTTTTACAGGGTTCAGTGCGGTGTTGGGCAATTGACATCGGCCGGTGGCGACGCCTGGCGGAGGGCAAGTCAAGGGCGGAGGAGTAACGGCGGCGGTCAAGGGCGGCGATGGCATGGCTGGCTGGCCGTCCTGTACAGGAATTGTCTCGCATGCTCGCATGCGATGAACATCACGTTGCAGCAGGGGCGGATGCAGGAAATGGGACCTATCTAAGTTTTCTTATCTAGTTTTTATCTTGCGTAGTCAAGAAATGTGATATAATTATCGGTACAGCAGTGTTGTCATCGGGCGATTTGCTTAGTGCGGTGCATGGGGATTGCGTCGGCTGCGATGTTCATTACATTTCAGCAGTGGCAGAGCCAGGAGGGGGAGCATTAACACATTTCCGATTTTGGTTTCAACACTTGTATAGGCGAATGACATGATAAGTTTTTTAGGGCATAGGCGGGTCCAGGGGGGCAAGGGGGGCACGTGCCCCCTCCCCATCGACCCTCGGCGCCCCCTTAAATGGTCACGGCGCCCCCTGAAATGGTCACGGCGCCCCCTGAAATTTCGCTTCCCACCCCCCCCAGGATACGAAATCCTGCGCCCACCGATAGGATTTGGCGCCCACCTGATAGGTTTTGCTGGTCATAAGTGGCGCCCCCTGGTCTGGATGGCGCCCCCGGTCCGGATGGTGCCCCCCGGGAAGGTGCCCCCCGATCGGCAATCCTGGATCCGCCTATGTTTTAGGGTACGTTAAAAAGTGACATTTCTTCTCCCGGGCTGCCCCTCAAAAGTGATGTGCCCCCATACCAAAGCTCTTGCTGCGCCCCTGCCTGCTACCGGCCGTTCGCGCACTTTCCCACGGTTAGCCTGAAGGAAGTTGCTCAATCTCCGTCAGAAGTAATCCTACGGATTTCTCAGATTTTAAGGGTAAATAAGGAGACGCAGTTTTTTGCCCCAATGCTGTCGTCGGGCGATGGGCTTAGTGCCGTGCATAGTAGTTGCGTCGGTTGCGATGCTCATTACATTGCAGCAGTGGCAGAGCCAGGAGGGGGAGCATTAACATATTTTCCGATTTTGGTTTCAACACTTGCATAGGCGAATGCCATGACAAGTTTTTTAGGGTACTTGCATTAAAAAGTGCCATTTTTCTCCCGGGGTGCCCCTCATAAATGGTGTGCCCCCAGCTGTTCGTTCCCTAGTTTATCCCGTTTATAGACTCCATTTGAGTCAAATGTCAAAGCTAAGTTTAAAGTTTCAATGGGGTAAACAGGCATACGCGTCGGAAAAGGAGGGGCAGGGGGCCTGGCCCCCACTTTTTGGCAAAGAATTTCCTGATCTCAGTCAAAATGAGAGAAAACTGGACATTCCTATATCCAGCCGCTGCAGAAGTCAACAAGGAGCCCAAATTCGAACAGTTTTTGGTCCTGATATTGAAATTTTTGTCAGCATCAAGTTGAAGTTTGGCTGCCTCCCCACCCCCCCCCCACTTTTTTGCCGGTGGAGACACTTATATAAACAGGCAAACATTTAGGGCCATGTCAGCACTAAGAAATTTGCTGGTCAACAGGCTAACGCCTAGGGTCATAACTAAGATAACTACAGGCTAAATAATCTTAACTTAATATGATAATAATGACGGTGGCGGATCTAGCCGGTGGTTTGGGAGGGGCAAACCAAAGTCGAAAAGCAAAAAAAAACAAAACGTCGCGCAGTGAAAAATTGCGTTACAATATGCCTTTTCGGTAGGATTTTGGGAACTGGAGACGAAAAGCGAAAAACCACACGGGGTGAAAAATATGGACTCAAGAGATACTTTTTTTCCTATCCAAGCCCCAATGTTTACACTGAACTTCAATAATTCTGTTTGAAGTTGAGAGCTGAAGCACCAAAATCTTGCTTACAAGCTAAAAAGGAGTCGGGGAAAAGGAGGTCGATCGCTTTGGGGGGGGGGGCAAAAACATAGTTTTGCCCCGAGCTTTTCCGTTTGGGGGACAATTGCCTTTTTGCCCCCCCTGGATCCGCCACTGAATAATGATGAATTATCTTAACTTAACACGCGCCCCGCTGGGGTCCCTTGCATGACGCGCCCCGCTGGGGGCGTTTTTCGCCCCCTTCCGTATCTCGTTTCCCACGAAAGCTAAAGGAAAATTACGGGCGGCGTTCGAGAGCTCTTGCCAAGACGAAGAGAATTATAGGTAGAATTTTTACGTCAGATCAATATTGAGGTCAGCATAGGTCAAAGAAGGCTCCATAGGCTTACAACAGAGCAGTGTACGTTTCCCCCTCTAGATCTGCCCAAAGCTAGAGCAAATCTTTATGCATCATTGGATGCCTCTCATCGCGGCGAATCGAATGATACATAATATGACCTTGCTAGGTCATATTATCCTCGACCTGACCGGGCTCCCCTCCGTCGTTCTCGCTCCGTCCGCTGTCGTGGCCGGGTGGCGCTCCCGCCCGTGATTCGTTGCGCGGCCGCGGTGCTTCCGCCGCGGGGGTCTCGGGGGGTGGGGTTCGTGAGCTGCACCGCTAGCGTTCTCTCCCTCATGTGTGGGACGACTCCCGGGATAACTTCATCACCTCCTCTCTGTCCCTTCATCAAGTACTGTTACGCTATTACCGTTATGCAGAGTACCCGTGTCTGTCATTATGTGATGCTGCTGAATAAACGTGTCACGGTTTCAATAGTCAAAATGACATGAGCTCGGCCTAGGTCAGGGTCACAGAGTGACCTGGTATGGTCATGCTGCATATCAATCGACTCCCCGTGACAATGTAAACACAATGCAAACAAAATGGGAGCTTTATCTCAATTCAGTCAGAAGTTATTGGCAAAACAACCACTCTCTGCTCCCGTGACCTCATATGACCTTTGAGAGGTCAGATGCTCAAAAACTCAACTTTATGGTTAAGATCGTGGTAAGAATAGACAGTTTGAGAATTTTCAGCCTTATCTATCCAGTATTTCCTGAAAACGAGTCCATTCTATTTTTCACCATAGACTTAATGGGGTGACCAAAAAATTGACCACATCAAATTGAATCCTGGCTTCACCCCTGGCCCGACTGCTTTTCTCCGTTGGTACAAAATTTCAGAGCTCTATCTCAAGCACAAGTCTCACAATCTTCTTCACTGCTACCTCGTCTTGCAAGCTCTACCTTCTACCGGCCGTTCGCGCACTTTCCCTCGGGCAGCCTGAGGGAAGTTGCTCAATCGTCGTCACAAATAACCCTGCTGATTTCTCAGTTTCTAGGGTGAATAAGGAGACGGAGCTCGTTGCCATAGCTACCCCCATTCATTGGCTCTATGTGTGCCAAATTTCAAAGCTAAGCTTTAAGTTTAAATTGGTTGAACAAGCGAACATTTAGGGTCATGTCAGGACTAAAACATTGGCCAGATGCAGAACTCTGGGAAAAAATGCAGTGTCGGAGCACTAGGCACTTGCACTGTAGTCGCATGGTAAAAACAATGACTGCCCGTTGATATGGCTTTTTTGCTGATATCCCGAACGACACGTCCAAATGTCTTGCATGCAGGCTGAAAATTCTCGTCTTGCAAATGCACATTTTTTCTAAAATTTGTATTTTCGAAACCTCTCTACAAAGTTACGAGCAAAAAACCCTTAAGATTGTCGTGTGAAATTGCCGGGAATATCATTTTTTCATATTATCTCATGAAATACTGAATGAAACTGGTGTTGGTACACTTTAATTGAAACGGAATGGTACATGTTTTCATTTCCAGGCAATAGTTTAAGGTTGGAAGCTGTATTTGATGACTTATTGGCATATATGTCGAAATGAAAGGCCAAATTACAGACTATTTTTAGACCTATAACTTGCTTCGTGTTTTTTTATTCTTTAGATTTCTTGATGTTAAAATGTTTTTTAAATGTCTTATCTATTTTTTGTCCTGTAAATGAGCAAAATCTGACAGGGCTTTATCCAGTGATTAAATAAAAAGGAGAAAATATGAAAACACCAAAAAACACGTTTACCACCGATTTTCTTGATACGATTCCACGCATCCATCCAGCCAAAATTCGGCAAGCGGGGCCGCAGAGCTCCGACAATGTGATATCCAGATGTGCCACGATGTCATAATATCCAGGCATTTACATGTTCTCCAGACATTTCATTATCCCCCAGCATAATGTGATTAACCCGCTCACCAAGCAAGAGCAGACAGACAGTCTGCAGGCGTGCATCCAGGATTTTCCTTTGCGCGAGGGCCTGGCTGACGAAGGGGATGGCGAGCTGATGAATGCCGGTGCTGGAATGCGAACCATGCCTTGACCAGGAAAACAGTCTACTGGAGGTATAAGCCATTAGCGAATCAATGAATCTATGAAGCAGGGCTGGGGGTGGGCACTAAAATAACCCCTTAGTAGTGCTCAAATGGAAGCCAGCTGAAATTAAGAGGAAACACCAACTCAAACAATCTAGTGAACTCTAATCAAAGGGAATGTTAAGCATGCGACTCATTTGGAACTCTGATGACTCTATCACCGATCACCAGACTTGAGGCTCCCAACGGCTGACTTGCAACACCCGCCCGTTTAAGGATATTTACACATTCGTGCACTTAAAGCAATATGAATGATGCCTGGCTGCGCTGATTTTGTTAATTTCTCCTCAGGGGTCATGGCCGTGTTAAGCTGGAATAAGAGCAGCCAGGCATGCTTCATGTAGCATGGTAGACCAGTGGCCGATCTTTGATTAAAGTTTCTTTAGATAGTTAGAGCAAGAATAGCAAAGGCGGTTGCACGTCTTTTACGGAACTGATAGATACTATTAAATATTATACCATATCTTGTTTTTACTAAGCTTAGGGAGGGCCTACGGTGTAAGTTGTGTTTAAATGCAATATGCATTGAATTAATTTGATTCATCTACATGATTCAGCCAACATCTTAATGCTGGGTACTCGCATAGTAGGAAAATTTCACGTTGGAGTGAGGGCCATAACCTGGCGGATGGTGTCGTATCGGAAAGCTTGCGAGTCTTATCTTTTCCGTATGCGGACCCTTTGAATCCCCAACTATACCCCAACAAGCAGGCTCGGCCTCTCTGCCGTAGCCGCCACCCTACCCTCGCAAGTGTTGCAACACTCCACGACCCATTCCTCGAAATAAGCTTCCCCCTTTGCTCTGCGACATTTACTTAAACACCCCTCCCACAAAATTATCCACATACTTAAGAGGCGGTCAAAGGTGCATTGCGCAGAACGCCTTATACTGAGCCTTTAGCATTGTAGGTTTTGCGCCCCTGTTCGGTAATAACAAATACCTGCTACACCATTCTCGGATAGTCGTGTTAAGGTATTGCAGCGTAAGTGAATACCTCCTGTGTTCGTCCAGGCCGGAGAAACGCTAGTTACTGGCGATGTATGATTTATTTTATACACGTGCGAGATCATTGTTAAACCATTTCCGATGTATTGAGCACTACCATTATTGCACTGTTAACACAAATCGTATTATGCATGTCAAACAATGTACAGCTCATATGTGTCCAGAACGGAAGAGGCAGGCCTGGATGAAAAAGCAAAGGGTTAGATCTGTCGATAATCAGTTGTTAAGATGTTCCCTGGCCTCTCCCTCGAATCCGGAAATGTAAAAAACACTGAAGATTAAACACTGAAGTAATCTTCAGTGTTTTTTACATTTCCGGATTCGAGGGAGAGGCCAGGGAACATCTTAACAACTCATCATCATGCTCCTCGCCGCAGCACTTAAAAACTTATCAACTGTCGATAATCATGTCAAACATTGGTGAAATTTATCTCGGACACTCCTGCATTTGTATCTGTGTTTGTATTTATTTATGTAAATGAGCAACAGGTAAAACCCACTTATAGTTCAAGTCAAATAAGTAAAAAAGACATGATATTCACAATGAAATGATACAAATGATATTCATGACATTCCGACATGGGGAAACAAAACTAAGCGCTCGTCCATACGCGTCGGAAAAGGGGGGACCAGGGGGGCCTGGCCCCCACTTTTTGGCCAAAAATTTCCTGATCTCAGTCAAAATGAGAGACAACCGGACATTCTTATATCCAGCCGCTGCGGAATGCAGCGAGAAGCCCAAATTCGAACAGTTTTTGGTCCTGATGTTGAAAGTTTTTTTGTCAGCATCAGGTTGAAGTTTGGCTGGCCCCCCCACTTTTTTGCCGGTGGCGACACTTATGCGCTCGTCCTAACTTTTGATGTCATTAAAAACCTCCGTATAGATAAAACATGATCATGATATAAAGACTCTAAAATAATAAAAGTGGGTATATAAGATTAGTAGATAAAACCACAAGAGAAAAGACAAGATAAAAGGTAAAAGCTTCCACCCAAACAATAAGAGCCACACGACAATAAAAATGGGTGCTGCTTGTCGAACTTCACCACAGCTCCTTTAAAGGGAATGTGACACCTTGATAGCGTGATTTTAAGTGATATATCCAAGTTGTAAAGCACGCCGAAAAACCTGGTACTCTACATATTAATTGTCTTGCAACTCAAAATTTCCGTAGAGAAAAACTAAAAACTACCTGAAATGTACCTCTCATGTACCTCAAGCAGCAGGCCACACTTGTAATGGCTGTTGGTGTGACGACATATGCTGACGTCATGGTGAGTATTAGTCAATCGAAGCCCTTGAAGCCTATGGAATATGGTAGTGGTTTCCAGATCATGACATCACCCACAGGCGGATAATTATTTTTTCCCTCGAGGTGCATTTTAAAAACCAAAATATTGCGTTCATTGTGCATTTTCCCTAATTATAATAAATTCCAGGATTCGACCAAGGTGCCACATTCCCTTTTAAGATCTGGCATAAGAACACTTGGACTCAAAATCATTTAAAGAGAGTAAGACACGAATAAAAACACCTCGCGTTACAGTTTCAACTCGACCAAAGGGGACATAAAAATTTCTCGCTGTGCCCACCTAGTTCGACGCTGTGGAACGTGAAAGGGGACGCTCTCGAGCAGGAAGGCGGAATATATTTTGCCCACGATTATTTTTTTACGAAGCATAAATTATATTGGCACATTCTTTGCGAGAGGCTGGCAATTTCGAATAAAATTAACAAGTCGTAATAAGAAAGCGTGGTGGAAGGCCGAGATGTATGAACATGGGCAGCTAGCCACAGAAGAAATTTGTGCTGAATTCTGTCTAACCTTTCCAAATGAGTTTGAGCAGCCTTTCCCCAAATGACGCAACCGTAATCAAGAATGGACCGAGCATTGCCGAAATATGCTGCTAGAATTGGGTCTGTTTTCAGACTTCCCACTTCTCGGCCGGTCTGGAGAAATCGTATGAGCATATCCATCGTCCTTTTTGCCTTACTGACAATTTAATCTGTGTTTTTTAAAGGTCAGAGCCGCATGACGAAATCCATGGAGCGAAGCAGATTGAGATTTCTCAAGAGGCTCTATTCTGGCCGCTTGGCGATTCTGACAGTTGATGCCAGGGCTCCGGAATTTTAAATGGTGATAGTGCTTTTACGCTAGACGCCTAAACCAAGGCCCCAAATCTAAACTCAAAATAGTTTTTGAGAAATTTTGGAACAAATATTTTCAATTTTGTATTTTTCTCATTTTTATTTCTTAAGCGACGAACTTAAAACTTGCCTCCTTTTGAATAAGCAACAGGAATCACCTAAGAAAAAATTCGAAATTGTCCATCAATATTTATTACGCCAAAACGCAGTATTTCTAATAAAAGCAAAAAAGCGATTGAAATTTGACGGCCGACTTGTAAGCTCGATACGTCAGAGGGTACGCTTCATTTAGTTTAAAGACAGCCACCTGGAGGCAGCTAGGTCAATTTTCTTGTGCTTAGGCATAGTTTCCAGTGACAAAACGTAAAATTCTGAACTAGTTTTTGCCATTTTGCCGGAGGACTGCATTTTTGCCAATTTAATTTAAATCCTAATACCTCGCGATCTAATGCGCCGATTTGACGATTTCATTTCAAATAATGAAAGAACATTGCTTCCCCCTAATAATAATTGGAGATGGATATCGTGATATTAAAATTCGTTGTTTCATATGTATAAATATAATTTTAGTAGACAACATTTTATTTGTAGTTTCTCGGTTCCGAGCACATGTCATTCACAAGGTCACAATTGACATGGCTGAATAGGAAAGTTAATTGCAGTCATTTCATTCATTTACACTACCCACTTATCTCCAACGGCTTTCGAGTAATTCATCCGAAACGGTATTTCAATGAGCTAAATTTCTCGGAACACGTTTGCTTCTCACTATGGCAGGGGCGAAGTCAGGGGGGCACAGCGGGCACGTGCCCCCCATCGGTGTCGGGGTGCCCTTTTGATTGCCGGGTGGTGTACCCCCTTTGAGCCGTGCCGCTCGAAATTTAGTGCCCTACGCCGTTGAACCTAGATGGAACTAGACCGCATTTAGTGATTTCAACTATTGTTTGACAATTAAGTGCCTTTTTAGTCAGCTAGAACATTCTGTCGCCTTTCCAAGCACCCGGGAAGAGTATACGCACGTAATCCGTTTCCAGATAATGCCTCATCGTCGCCAATAATCGTACGGGTGGAGCTCATCTGGTGCCCCCTGGAGGTGATCATGTGCCTTCTGAGCTGATCTGATGCCCTCGTAGTCAATCTGGTGCCCCCCTCCCCTGAATAAATAATTGTGCCCTCTGAACCTATATAATGCTCTCTAAGTTATTCTGATGCCTCCGAGCCTGCCTGCTGCCCTATTAGCTGTTTTAGTGCCCCTTGAGCTGATCCGGGCCCCCTGAACTTATTTAATGCCTCCCGGCGTTTATCTACTGTCCAGGGGGGCACAGGGGCACGTGCACCCATCGGTGCCGGGTGCCCTTTTGATTGCCAGGTGGTGTACCCTGTTTGGGCCGTGCCGCTCCAAATTTAGTGCCCTACGCCATTGAACCTAGATGTAACTAGACTGCATTTAGCGATTTCAACTATTGTTTGACAATTAAGTGCCTTTTTGGTAAGCTAGGGCATTCTGTCGCCTTTCCAAGCACCCGGGAAGAGTATAGGCACGTAATCCGTTTCCAGAAAATGCCTCATCGTCGCCAATAATCGTACGGGCGGAGCTCATCTGGTGCCCCCTGGAGCTGATCATGTGCCCTGTGAGCTGATCTGGTGCCCTCGTAGTCAATCTGGTGTCCTCCTGAGAAAATAAGTGTGCCTTCTGAGCCTATAAAATACTCTCTGAGTTAGTCTGATGCCTCCGAGGTTGCCTGGTGTCCTTTTAGCTGTTTTAGTGCCCCTTGAGCTGATCCGGGCCCCCTGAACTTATTTAATGCCTCCCGGAGTTGATCTACTGTCCAGAGGTGCGGCCAGGAAGGCACAGGGGCACGTGCCCCCATCACTGCCGGGGTGCCCTTTTGATTGCCAGGTGGTGTACCCAATTTGGGCCGTGCCGCTCGAAATTTAGTGTCCTACGCCGCTGAACCTTGATGTAACTGGACCGCATGTAGCGATTGAAACTATTGTTGGACAACTTAATACCTTTTTCGGTCAGCTAGGGCATTCTGTCGCCTTTCCAAGCACCCGGGAAGAGTATGGGCACCTAGTATGTGTCCACCTAATGCTTCATCGTCGCCAATAATCGTACGGGTGAAGCCAATCTGGTGCTCCTTGAGCTCATCTCGTGGCCTCTAAGCTGGTCTTGGCCCCTTGAGCTGATTACTTGCCCTCTAAGCTGATCTGGTGCCCCTGAGTCAATCGAGTGCTCCACTGAGCAAATAATTGTGCCTCCTGAACCTATATAATGCCCTCGGAGTTAGTTTAATGCTTCCGAGCTTGTTTGGTGCCCTAATAGCTGATTTAGTGCCCCTTGAGCTGATTCGGGCCCCCGAGCTGATCTCATGCCTCCCCAAGTTGATTCTGTCTTCTAAGTCAATATGGTGCCTCTTCAGCTGATTAGGTGCCCCCTCAACCGATTATTGATGTCTCCTTAGATGGTCTGCCCCCCCCCTGAGCTGGTTTGGTGGGCCCTGAGACCACCTTGTGTCCCCTGAGCTGTTATGTTGCTCCCTGAGCTGATTTAGGCTCCTGCCATAGTCTGGGGGGCTGGGAGCTGATCTGGACCCCGAGCGGATCGATCTGGTGCCACCTGAGCCCATCTGATGCCCTCTGAGCTAGTCTGGTGCCCCCTGAGTAATCTGGCGCCATTTAAGCCGATCTGGGCCTCCTTACGTGATTTCATGAGCAGCTCTAAAGCCCTGAGCTGAGCTGAGCCCACAGAGGCTGATGAGGGCCCCTGAGATGGTATGGGGCCTCTGAGCTTGACTTATCTGGTATTCCCGAGCTGGTCGGGGACCACTGATCTGATTGTTTGTCCCCGGAGCTGATCTGGTGCCCTATGGGCATCTGGCGTCCCCTGAGCAGCTCTGGGGCTTTTGAACTGATTGGGCCCCGAGCTGGTGAGGGATCCCTGAGCTGATTTAGTGCCTCTGACTTGAACATGCCCACTGTGCTGATCGATCTGGTGCACCCTGAGCAGGTATACTGCCTCCTGAACTCAACACTAATGCCCCCTGAGTCGATCTGGTGCCTGCTGAGTCATCAGTGTGTCTCCTGAGCTCATCTTATTCCCTCTGAACTAGTCTGGTGCCCCATGGCTAATATGGTGCCCTTTAAGCTAAACCGGGCCTCCTGGTTTAATTACGTGATTTCCTGAGCAGCTCCCAGGCCCTGAGCTGAGCTGGGCCCACAGGGGTGGTGAGGGCCCCTGAGATGGTATGGGGCTCCTGAGCTGATTAAGTGCCTCCTGACTTTATCTGGTATTCACGAGCTGATCTGGGCCCCCGAGCTGGTCGGGGACCACTGATCTGATTGTTTGTCCCCTAGACTGACCTGGTGCCCTATGGGCCGATCTGGTGTCCCCTGAGCAGCTCTGGGGCTTTTGAACTGCTTGGGCCCCGAGCTGGTGAGGGATTCCTGAGCTGAATTAGTGCCCCTGACTTGATCTTGCCCCTGACCTGACTTGAGGCCCCTGAACTGATCTGGGGCCCCAACAGGGGCCAAAAAGTGTTCAGGTTGTCACCATTAAAATGCCAAACCATAAATGTGTCACCAGCCCAGGCTGTAAAATGTGGCACGTTTTGAGTTATTAAGATATCAAGGGATACTCCTGGACCATCTTAGTTGTTGAAAAACATTGCGAGTTTAAATTGCATGTGCAAATTTTGGCTATTTGTTCCGTTATTCGTCTGGAGCAAACATATCAGCTAATTTTGTCACCTTGTCCATCTTGGGCTGTCACCATTTAGAATGTCAAAATGGTCAGTTTTTCGACCCCTGGGCCCCAAGAGCTGATCTGGGGCCCAAGAGCGGATCTAGGTTCTGAGGGTACCCTGAACTGGTCTGGGTGCTGAGCTTGTGAGAGCCCCTTAAGTTGGCTTGAGGTTCCCTGAAGTGCTCTGGCGCCTTAAACTGTTCTGGGGCTTCTTGAACTGGTTTAAGGCCCTTTGAGCCTATCTGTGGCCCATTGAGGTAGTCTGATGACCTCATCTCTGGGACCAATGAGCTAGTCTAGTCCCTGGGTGAAGCATGAGCTGCTCTGTGACCCTGATCTACATCAGGGGCCCCTGAGGTGGTCTTGAATAGATAGATAATAAGAACACAAGGCCAACTCCCATCATCTTGGGGTGGGGTCAATGAGCTAGTCTATTCCCTGGACGCACAACTGGGGGATGGGGGAAGCTGCTCTGGAGGCCTCTTATCCACACTTGGGGGCCCCAGAGCTGGTCTTGAATAGATGGGGAATAAGATTACAATGGAAACTCCCCTTGTAAAACGGAGCTAACGAGGAATGAGGAATCTCTAAAACGGCTTGTGATACCTAGGCACCCCTGGTTATATAAATTTATTATACTGGTGGATTCTGGGAAGGGATGATAAAAAGGCATGTGCCCCTGAGATCAGAGCACAGTCCCCTAAACGAGGATTTCTACTAATAAATTTGAATGAAGAAATAGTTTTCACAATTTTCAGCACTGTCACACCATCCCCATCCAAACCACCGGCCTGTTCACCTTTTATTTACTCTTAATTGGGACCGAGCCTTGAGAATATGGAACTTAATAAACGCGTTCAAAGGTATCTCCCAAATTTTTCCGGCAGCAAAAATGTGTTCTTCCAAAGACACTATGCTACTCCTCGTCCCACGGTGATTGTGGGAGGCAAGGAACTTAATCCGCATTCAGCCAGGGCTCACTCGTCACGACAAAACCAATGGGCATAACAAAATAATTTTCGGCTCCACTTTGCCTTAACCTGCACATTGTAACAGATATCACATGCTCCGCTGATTTCTCTGATGTTAAGTACTTGCATGAGTTGGCTGTCCTTAAATCTACCAAAAAGTAGTGTTTTGGCTACTTACATGGCATTTTGGTGATATTTTTCCCCTTTTTTAGTTTTAATCGAGTTTTCCTTCTCCGTCATTGATTTATTTGCATTTTTTATTGAACCAAAGATGCCCAAAAATGATATAAACAAAGATATAGTAAGTTTTTAGGTTACGTTAAAAAGTGCCCTTTTTCCCCGGGGTGCCCCTCAAAGTTGGTGTGCCCCCCATACGAAAGCTCTGGCTGCGCCCCTGCACTATGGTTTGAAGTCCTCATAATGAATGGAAGTGGATGCAATTTGACATAAAGGTAGCTTAGGGTCGCCGATACAAGTGATTCTAGGCCAATATAATGTTTGGGGGCATTCCAGGACAAAACGACAAAAAATTTCAATTTGACACCACCATGTCTAGAAAAAATCTGAAACTTTGTCTCCGGGGTAGTTTTGGGCCAGAAACACGCCTGTGAGAATCTTAGCCCCCTCCGACCAACGGTGACCGAGTTATAGCCCGAGGTATTTTCGGGAGGTCACCTTGTAGACTCATCTTTGATGCTTCATAACTCAACAACGCATTGCCCGATTAACAAGTTTTGTATATCATTGAACTCGTCTTGAACCATAAATTATTTTGAAAAAATTAAAATTTTAAAAATTTTGACTTAATTCGTTTGACCTTTTCTTAGATGACCTAGCTTGACCTTTTCGACATTGAAATTGACCTTTTAGACACCTCAAAAATTTTGCTTCATCAAATATCTTTTGATAGAAAAAATGCGTTCTTTTTATAAATTCAAAATATTTAGCACCGAAGGTGGGTATGTAGATCGTTTTTGACCACTGCGGCAGTACAGCCTTATGTTTAACGCCGCAAACATAGCGATTGCTTTTGTAATCGGTTGCTGGTAATCATATGGCATTGTCTTTACGAAATTTTCATCGTGAAAGTGTCAAAATATATGACAATTAACACGCGCCCACCCGAGGGGGTGGGAAACCGGCCTCCTCAGGCCTCTACAGGTAGTAAAAAAAACACCTTCGTGCAGCGCCACCGTACTCCATGTACCTCTAACACAACATTTTGCAACTTCTGAAAACATAATTTAGGTCAACTGGGAGGTGGTAGGTACCGTAAATACTGAAGGCCAGCTGGCAACTGACTGGTGAGGGGGTGACCTGAGGTAGACGGTCGTCGTTATGCCTTGTGGGACTTTCAACTTTGGTTCATTGATTAACACTTCATCGTGGGAGTTGCTCGTTTGAGTGGTGGGGTCGGGGTCTCCGTAAAAAGTCCCTTGATGACTCTAGTGAGACACCTACTCCTAAAACTGAACTGGCATCAACTTGGACAATATTTATGAAAATAAAAATTGCAGTCATTAAAAGTGATAGAAAGGGATCCATTGTTTCGAGGGAGACGAGGGCAAATGAACTTATTAATAATTGACCTTTCAGCCTTAAACGAAAATTTACAAAGATGTCGCGGCTTTCTCCATAATTGAAACAAGTATAACTTATCCTATGGGCACCACTAACTCACACAATTACATCGTTCCTGGAGATGGAAAAATAATATCGATACAAGGTGACCCAGTGCAGCACAGCATACGTTTGAGAGGATTCATGCAATGTAACGTGTCTGAAAGGCGTTCATTCCCAAAAAGTAATATGAATCTGCTCATATATGAGAAAAAATGTCCTGAAATTGTAACGCATTCGACTTGGTCACTTGAACAGGTTGCCTCATGATATTTTTACAAGGTGATCATTTCATAGCTGACACGGATCCCAGAATCCCAGATGAATAATGACACAGTGCACTGGGAGTGATGCCACTAAACAGCCAGTTTTAACCACTACCGAATATGTTACATACAATCGTTTGGTCGTGTCACCTTTGAGTTTGCTCGAGGTCACAGCAGGGCATATTTTAAGGAATTGGGACTGGTGGGCATTCGGCTGAAAAGGGCACAAATTCCCACTAAAAGGGCACTCCTACAGCATCAAATGACTGGTGACTGGTGGGCACTGGGCCGTCCAGGGCCGTTCACTGGTGGGCATAGCATGGGGGACTGGTGGGCAAAATGCCCACCACTTGTCGCCATCTAAAATATGCCCTGGGTCACAGTATTTTTACAGGAACTAAGTGGAAACCTGAATTTTGTGGCATAATAGGTGACAGAGGTGAGCCGTAGAAAGAAACGTTCAGCACCATTGGAACACTCTTGTTGAGCCCAAACGGATTATGTATCTTATAATATTACCTAGTCAAATGTCAAAATTAACCTGCTTTGACCTAGAGCCAGGCTTAGGTCTGTATGGTAAAAAGAATATTAATCAAACTGCAGAGGCAAGTCAGACACGACAACGTAAAAATAAAACGTCCATCGCAATTCTCGACAATTCTCAATTCTCTCAAGTTATCAAAATTTACCAATTGCTCCATGCATTTCTAATGAAAAGATCATGACCCTGACCCTGCTCCCGGTTATCGACATAGAAATCCTGCTACGAAAATTATCGTGCTCGGCGACCTTACTATGTAATGTGAATCTAACGACGATAGGCTAGATTTGATATTATTGATGCACCTCCCAAACTTTTTTCGAGGTTAGGTCTCTTGACCTGGGTTGGCCGTCTGACCTAGTATGACCCAGACATAAAATTTTGCCAGAAGCTGCAAAAATTTCGAGTTAGAGCTACATGAAGTACGGTGGCGCTGCGCGAAGGTCTTTTTTACTACCTGTGGAAACCTGAAGAGGCCGGTTGCCCACCCCCTTGTGTGGGCGCGTGTTAATTCTCATATATTTTGACACTTTCACGATGAAAATTTCGTAAAGACAATGCCGTATGATTGCAAGCAACCGATTACAAAAGCAATCGCTTTGTTTGCGGCGTTAAACATAAGGCTGTACTACCGCAGTGGTCAAAAACCGTCTGCATACCTACCTTAGGTGCTAAAAATTTGGAACTTATAGCAAAAACGCATTTTTTTCTATCGAAAGATATTTGACGAAGCAAAATTTTTGAGGTGTCTAAAAGGTCAATTTCAATGTCGAAAAGGTCAAGCTAGGTCATCTAAGAAAAGGTCAAACGAATTAAAAGTCAAAATTTTTAAAATTTAAATTTTTTTCTTCAAAATAATGCATGGTTCAAGACGAGTTCAATGATATACAAAACTTGTTAATCGGGCAATGCGTTGTTGAGTTATGAAGCATCAAAGATGAGTCTACAAGGTGACCTCCCGAAAATGCCTCGGGCTATAACTCGGTCACCGTTGGTCGGAGGGGGCTAAGATTCTCACAGGCGTGTTTCTGGCCCAAAACTACCCCGGAGACAAAGTTTCAGATTTTTTCTAGATATGGTGGTGTCAAGCCTTGGTCGATCTGTCCTGGAATGCCCCCTTTACCACTGCAAATGGCTTTGTGTTTCAAAGACTCCTCTGGAACTTTAGTCTCAAACTTGCAACTGAAAAACAAACTGCATTTCACCTGGGTTAATGCAATACTTCCTCCTCTCTTTGTGTGTCAATACAGCGGCCAATAGTCGCTGCACTAAGCCATGTAGACACAGTTTATCACGCGTGTTTCCATAGGCGGATCCAGGGGGCAAGGGGGCACGTGCCCCCCCATCGACCCTCGGCACCCCCTGAAAGATTGATGGCGCCCCCTAAAATGTCGCTTCCCACCCACCTCCCACAGGATACGAAAGTCGGAGCCCACCGATAGGTTTTGTCGGTCATAAGTGGCGCCCCTAGTCCGGATGGCGCCCCCCGGGAAGGTGCCCCCTCCGATCGGTAATCCTGGATCCGCCTATGCGTGTTTCAATTTCTCTATGCCAATGTCCGATTATTTCCCAATTCAGAGGATGACAGAGACGCTGTCAGCACTTTGGTCTGCCAATAACCCGTCTAAACGCAGATTCTGCAACCAGGTGATGGCGGTGCCAGAAAACAAGCATGCGTTTTCGTTTGTAGTTATTTTGTTTTGATTTGCTTTTTGTTTTTGGCTTACACTTCAAGTCATTGAGCACGGCAGCCCCGCTTTATGGCTTTTTATTACGTTCTGCACTTGACACAACAATAAAACGTTTCCATTCTAAATCAAGCAAAAGAGGCATGCCATTCCATTAAGTGACACTGGCACCGCTATGGAATGAAATATGTGAGTACGGAGTATGGAAAAGGGCATGGAGTACTGCTTACTGTAACATCATAGTTAAATTGCATGTTTTGTTCAAATACTAAAATGAAAACATTGACCAAAATAAGTTTATTTTTCAAGCTGTATGCTGTCTATGATATTCATCACACCAAGTCTTGTACGACAGTTAAAATATCCCACTTAATAGAAAATACAGCATTCACATCACAGCTCAACTCTCAGAGACCAGACTGAGCCTGGCGGCTGCCAGAGGTGCTCGGACACCCGAGGCGGCGCGCCGCGCGCGAGACGACGACCAGCACGGGGGAGGGGAGGGGAAGGAGAGAGGTGAAAACAAGAGCTGTGTTCATACCACGGTCTGGAAGATAACAGTCTGCTCTATCATAATGAAATTTTGCACTTTCTTTGCGTCTGTTCTCAGTATCATGGTGTGATTGACTTAATCAGGTATATTCTATTGCATTAAACGTTAGTGTCGATCACCGAAGGGAGACCACCCGCATATTGTTCTGTCTCTGGCAAACATCCCGACAGCAGTACGTCTATCTCTATCCTCTATGATAATTTTTAAAATATTCAGAGAATGACAGAAATAATCAAGACCTCGGTCTGTCGACGCCACGGCTAAAGGCACATTCCTAGGCTGGGTGACGTCGATGGTGGACAAACAAGCACGCGCTTTCCTTCACGGTACATATACAAAGTACGAAGGACCAGTCTTTAAAACCAGTGGCCTATACAATATTGCATAGTGGTATGGCTTACGGTAATACAGTGCACATGACTTATATATGTCATACCCATTTACAGCCCGACTTGAAGAGGAAGCAGCAGACGAAGATTAGTCCATTAGTAATCACCACCTCACGAATGTCCGAGCAAGTTGAAATAACACTGAACAAACCGAGATGGCAGTTACAGAACAGACTTTTGGGTAGTCGTTGATATCTTCCTGAGCTTCTAGAATTACAAAACGGCACCTGTTTTACCGATCGAGGACCCGAGACGGATCATACAACGGAAGAGGTTAAAAGGGCAAGAGCACGTCCCCCATCCCCTTTTTGGAGGGGTCTGACGCTTGAATGGTCAATCTTGGATTGGCCAGGTCTTAAAAAAAACACTTCTAATCGAGAATCGACCAGTTACGGAGAGGCAACTCACTATTGAAGCCAGTACTGTTTTGTACTGTTTGTTTCAACACTTACAGCTTTTACAGTTACAGTTTTTAAAACAATATTTTACGTCAACTTTATCTGTCTCTGAAACCCGAACGAAGCCGTGTCCCACAAGAAGTCTTGAAGCGTTCTTGCATATGTTGTGCAATATGTAGGAAGATGCCAGGTCGGTTGACCCCATAATTGGAGTCCTCGTTGAATCCTAGGTTAAAGGCAATTGGATCTAATACATCACAGCACGAACTTGATTTTTGGTACATGTTGAACTTTACCTTAGGAACGGGATGAGCTAGAAGATCGAAATAAAGACCAGTTTTTTATTTAAAGATTGAACGCCGGAGCGTCTCAGGGGAACCGATCCTGAACATTCACTGCCACTGTATGCTCCTGAGCAGCGAACCGGAGCCCAACGCTCTACCAACTGAGCTACCGAGGCGGCAAACATTTGGAATATTTCCATCAAGAGCTTTCACACTATATATAATTTATGTTCACTCAGCATGGTGTAGCTAATATATTTCTCGTGATTGCAAAAAGAGAATTGCCGTTTAGTTCATCATGTGTTCCCCTCAACAACGGGGAAGATCGTCGTTCATCCCACTCTGCTGCAATACCCAGATCGACCACCGGCCTGCCCATCGATCCCTGAAGTGAATGACGGATGATTTGGTTGAAGTTCATTGTGCCCAGTATCAAGTGAAGGTAAATGGACTTTTGGCGAAGAAGATGAAGACGGTTTCTGCACAGAATCACAGCGCACAGCAGGCATTAGACAGCGAGAAGCTATCCCACTAGGCATACCAGGTGAAATTATTCAAGGATGGATGTATTCAGGTTTGTTTTGAGCTGCAAACCATTTACGTAGGACACACTGCAATAACGATTCAGTGTATCGCCTTTCGGGTGGGATCAGTGACCCAAAATAGGTTTTGCGCTAGGGTGTCGAGTGGAAAATTAAGCTCGGAATGTATGACAAGTGAGTGGAAAATTCTCCTCAAAATGTATGACGGAGTAAAAATTTTCCAATTTGGGTACTCAGGTGGTAAACTCTCAGAGCCCTTGTTTGAACTGAGGGATGGATATTTCCTTTAATTTTCTCAAAGTAAATATTTTTAAATCGTCCCCAAGCAGAATTGTTTGACCATTACCATGTGAAAAATTTGGGTTAAGCAGGTAAATCTTTACCAACTGAAACCCCCGGATACAGTCTCCAATCTTTTTTAAGGAATTGGTGAATTGCCACAAATAAAAAACTTTTGGGGGCCTCTGAGACAACCTTCGGGGAAAAGAACTCTGGGAGCCACCAAGACTAACATTTGTGGGATGAAGATCAACTCTTGGGGGGCTTCCCTAGACCAACTCTTGTGCCCCTCCTCTCCTCTCCCACACGACCAGCTCTAAAGGGCCCCTGAGACGAAATATCGGAGCCCCCCTTAGACCAACTCTGCAGAGGGGGCCTCCGAGACCGGCAGGTGGTGAAAAATGAAAAGGATTTTTTTCGTGCAATACCTAGTGCCAAAATTAATTATCTAACCATACACTGTATAGTTTTTCTGTCCGGGACAACGCCCCTCCTATACCTATGCCTATAGTTATCGGAATTTTGGAGGCCACTCCTGACCTCAATCACTGCACTTCGCATACACCTATGCTAGGGGCCCAGTAGAGCCTTGGTTTACACTTAACTACACTTAATATACACTGGCCGATACATATATACACTGGCCGTGAATAAACACTAACCCATGATTTTTTACTTTTTTCTTTTCCCTTGCCCTGTCTTTTTTTCTTTTTATGATACAAACCACCTGCGCAATTTTTTCTAATTGAGCATACACACTACACCTTATCTGCATTTATTGTTGCCTCGTGTGCTCTTTTTCACCTGTGAGTATGTACGTATATGTGTGTGTGTTCCAAATATATGCATGGATATAACTAACCCAGACGAAACTACAAACTTTCTATCATGGCAATAAACTCTTCCAGACTCTTGCTAAAAGTTTTTTCTTTATCTGTCAATTCCCCTGCTCCTCTTCACATATCTACTCACCTTTATATGAATAGGTATGCTGCTTTCTATCAATCTAATCGAAGCTACAGCCTTCTTTCTGTTGTTTCTTCCTTTCGTCTACAATCAGCCAGGCGCGGCGGGTTGCGACAGCGTCAGATCGACTACTACTTTAAATTTCTGATCGCTTGCCGCTTCTCGGTCGCATGAGCTACATAATTTGCATTTCAAAAATTGCTGTAAATTAATTTTCTAAATCCTTATAGACTAGAAAATTATACAACTAAAAGCACACCAAGAGGAAGACTAACAATTTTTTGTCAATAACGAATAAGAAACCGGCCTTTCAAAAAGCCTAAAGATGCCGCTTTTGTTTACTAGATGTAAAGACGGCGATTTGGTAAGTCCACGCCGTAGACCAGCCATACAAAAAAGTGTCGATGTTTGAAGGGTAACTGGATGCATTCTTGTTGCCCCAAAAAATAATTTAATGAAAATGTAGAGTTTCAATGTATTCAAGTACCGGACACTTTCAGTTCAACTTAAATATCAGCGTATTTATGCCTAGGGTGTCGTAGGGTGTCGTGAGTGGATTTGGGTGTCACAGGGCGTGGACGCAGCAATGAAGGGCTGATATGGATAAAAATTATTTTCTTCGCAATAAATGGTCAATTTTCTACCATACAATGTCAAAAAAATATGCTGCTTAGCATACAAATTTCAAGATAATTGCTTTTAACAACAAAATGACCAAAAATGGTTTTCACTATTCTCCGTACCAGAAATACAAAAACAACTTTTCAAGGACGTAAGCCTAGAAATAATGTGCACAGATAAACTGCTTTCCAGAAATGTATCTTTCAAAGCGGTCAGCTCATTTTTTGGCCCCACAAGGCTAGGGTGTCTAATTTTCCACTCACCAATTTTGTGAGTGGTGGAATTTAGTGGCGGTGTTCACCCATTGGAACTTTCTCCGGTGGGGCAGGGGGCACTGAGCGTCTTGCCCGCGCCAGAATTTCGATTCAGTTGTTCCACTGAAATCGGTGGAGATAAGGATGGCAGGTATAATTGGCCAGAAAATAGAAATCGCCAGATTTTCTCTTCAGAAAAAGCGAAAGAAGCGCATAAGAGCCGAGTTAATTTGGCGATCTTCTAGTCGATTCTGCTACTCTCTTTTTCCAGTGGATGTTGGTAGAGGAGGCAATGGAACTGGCCCTTGTAGTAAGTATTGTTGAGTAAAATTCAATAGTAGTAAGTATTGTTGGAAGTGAGTGGAAAATCCAGCAAAACAAATATAAAAGTGAGTGGAAAATTCTGCTTGAATGGATGCCGTTCTGCACCCAGCACCCCAGGTTTTAGGACACTGGGTGGGATACGCAAAATTATCATGCAAAGTAAAGTCGGATCACTAAGCGCTTCTTTAAGCAGAGCGTAACACAGGGTAGAAGTGTGGTGCAATCAATTGAATTATACCGAGCATATCACAGGCTCATTTGCGCGACACAACAATTCGAAACGATTGTTTTGAGAAATCACTAATTAAAATTAAACTCGTAATTTAATAACGAGCCACAGATGATTCATGTGTTCCAAAGGACATCATACTGAGCAAGGCACCCGCAGATGTTTCCCCAGAAGGATTGTGCCGCACAGGCATGGGTAGCGCAGCAGCACGTGCGTCTGAGTGCCCACTTCTTTCCCACACATCAGGCAGATGGCCACGAAGTACGCCTTGCTGCAGCAGTGAGAATAGGTAGGTGTCGGCCGGTGTCCCATCCGGTTGAGGTACTGCTCCAAGCCTGCCCAGCACCCCACTTGAGACTGGCGCACCGTGACTGCGGCGTCACGATCGTGCCGAACGCCGGATGGCAGCGCGTGGTCCCGCATACTAGTTCAGTGCAAGCCGTTAGGCCAGTAGTGCTTCGCCGACCTGGAACTGTTCTCGCAAAAGGTCTTGGGGTCGGCTCCGTCGTCATCTTGTGGTAGAGCCCAAGTTTTTTTTTGACCAGTGTGTCCACCAGTTAATTCCGCGGTAGCCCGCGTTGCGCTGGCATCCACTGTAGCGCTTGCAAACACTGCATATGTATAGACGCCTCTCATTTGACCGGATAAGAGGTCCCAGGTTCACCCTCCCATGGTAGAGCGTAAGGATAACACACTCCTGTACAGTGCCACAAGAGCGACCTGCGAGTTCAGGCGGGTGACCATTGACCCATCATTCAGTTGCTTGCGGAGTCCAACGACTAGCTCCAGCGCGATTGTAGGTACTGAGTTCTGCATCGGTACTAGAACAGAGGAGTCCGACAAACAAGGACGCTGGTTTCCCGCGTCTGGAGCACGATTGCCGTTCATCCACCACGGGAAACTTCCACCTCCGCGAAGCCATCCCATGACAGGTTATTGTGTGTTGTGTTGTCCCCTGGGTCCTCTAAGCAGGACCATAGCCCAGAGGCTCCCTGAAACTGAGGTAGCCTCTGGCCAAGGCGGCCACCAGGCCGTCGCCCCACAGCTGCTCGGAGTCGATGTTTATGACTGTGGCCTGCCAGATGCAGGCGGGTGCCGGCGAGGGACAGACATCGAACAAGCACATACACAGGCGTGTCCGCCTCCTTCCTGCAGACGGCGTATAGCGCCGTTTGGTACCACTTAACGAGGCATTGCGCACAGTCCCGCGAGGGATGCTTGCCGATCCGGTGCAGGTATCGGACTGATTTGCTCCAGTTGCCAGCTCTCAGTCGGTCCACGTCGGCGACTGCATTGCAAACCTCGCCGGGTATGGGGGCGGCAGTCCACCCCCCATGATTCTTTGAAGAGGACAACCTTCCTCCACTCCTTGTTGACTGATCGCGCGAGGACCTTTGTCACGGTACGGGCGTGCATTTGGACGGTGTTCTGGGGCAGGCCAGAGGTCTTATTCACCATTGTGTCCGCCCTCTCATTGCCAGGCAGGCCGCCATGAGCGGGACCCGCTGCAGGTAGACTTCCTGTCTACCTGCAGCGGAGAGGAATCACCCATATGGCCGCTCCCAGGGGTGTCATCTGTGCCACGACACCCCAAGCGAGCAGGGAGAGGACGGCTTGGGAGTTCTTGCAGACAATGACCGGGGCCGTGACTGGTTCTCACCCTAGGCGATTGAAGTCAGCTAGTGCGGCTCGCAGTGTGATGAGCTCCGCTCGAGTGCTGGAGCACAGCTGGTGCACGCAACACTGGAATCTACCCGGGCGGAGGATCAGTAGGTTAGTCAAGTGTTGTTCAGCGGTCGTGCATCGGACTGAGTACGGAGCTAAGCGGTGGTCGCCCAGTCCTTCATCCAGATCAAAGAGAACGGACTCCCGAGTCAGCCGCAGCTGAGCAGTGACTCCCAACAACTTCTCCACCGCGGTATCAGCCAGGCCGGCCTTGCTCAGGACCTCTTGGCCTAACCCCACCACCCCGAGGTAGAGTACAGGTGTCTCGGGGCTGTCGTGTCCACCGTGACTCGGAGCGGGTCTTCTGCGGGGAGCAATTTTGCTCAGCAAATCACGCACGTGGCCAGGGCGCGACGGCGAGTGGACCGTTGGTAGACCCGCTTCCACCATGTGTGAGCCACAGGGGCCGACAGCAGGAAACCTGTGACCACTCTGGCTGCAACGTGGAGCTCCATCTCAACCAGCTCGACGTGGGAGGGGGATGCCACGGGCAGCCATGCCCGCACGACGAATTCCATGTCACTTCGCACATAGTCGCTAGCAACGGACCTGAGTTGCTGCTACCGCAGACCCCACGAACGCGCTATGAGTTACGCAGTAGTGCGAGGAGTGGTCTTCTTCACATGATAGGTCGCGACGGTCAGCAGCGAGAAACAATGCAGCGGTGGAGTATGCAAGGGCGCCCTGACATATCCGCTGATTGCTCCTCCGTGACAGGTGTTCCCTTGAAAGCACTTCACTGAAACAAAATTTGCGTTAGCAATTAACAGATATTGTCATTGGGAAGAAAACTGAACTATTTTGACAACATGTCTACTTTAACAAGCGCATGAAAAGGGGATCTGGCCACCTTCGATTTGACGGCGGGGGAGACACCCTCAAATATTGTGCCCCAACCCTCAGTTAGACAAGAGGCAGACAGAGACAGCCAGGCAAAGAGGCACTAGAGTTTTAGGGTGCATCGGCTGCTAACGCAATGTGTGGGACGTACAGACAGCCACTGACATAGACAGGTAGACAAAGAGAGACGGACGGGCCAAATAGGCATTGCACTTTTAGGGTACACCGGCTGCTAGGGCAATGGGCAAGCAGGCAGGCAGAAACAGACAGAGAGAAACATACAAACATACATTGAAATTTTAAGCCTGTTGGCTGCTAAGGTTATGTGTGGGCCAGCCAGTCAGCCAGCCAGACAGACATACAGATGGACAAAGGCAGTCAAAGGCAGATACCGACAGATATAAATAGATAGACAAAGAAAGACTGTCAGACAGCCAGGGACAGACAGATATGGCTCGACAGATTATACATAAATTTAGAGATAACCAGACAGACAGAAATAAATAGATACAGACAGACAAAAACAGACCAACAGCCAAAGACATACAAGCAGAGGGCGCGGTAGTGGAGTGGGCAGCCTAGCTGGCCGGCCCGCAGCCGACCCAGGTTTAAGGCCCAACGGCTCCCCTGAACAAGGAGCAAGCTGGCTAGCGACAAATCCTTCCAAAAGGGAAAGAGTTGGCGACGCCATATGACCCTGGCAGTTGGTGCGTCGATAAGCCCCAAAATAATATAAAAACATTCAGTCTGACAGACATAGGCAGAGAAAGACAGCCATGCAGAAAGACCGAGACAGATAAATAGAGATACAGACAGAGAGAGACAGAGAGAGAGAGAGAGAGAGAGAGAGAGAGAGAGAGAGAGAGAGAGACAGAGACAGAGACAGAGAGAGAGAGAGAGACAGAGAGACAGAGAGACAGAGAGACAGAGACAGAGAGAGAGACAGAGACAGAGAGACAGAGAGACAGAGAGAGAGAGAGAGACAGAGAGAGAGAGAGAGAGAGAGAGAGAGAGAGACAGAGACAGAGACAGAGACAGAGACAGAGACAGAGACAGAGAGCAGAGACAGAGACAGAGACGAGAGAGAGAGAGAGAGAGAGAGAGAGAGAGAGAGAGAGAGAGAGAGAGAGAGAGAGAGAGAGAGAGAGAGAGAGAGAGAGAGAGAGAGAGAGAGAGAGAGAGAGAGAGAGAGAGAGAGAGAGAGAGAGCTGTAAAGGAAGTGATAGCTGGAGCCAGTTCAGTCTGTAATGCTGAGAGGAGGGATGGATTCATCTGCCAAAGGGTATAGCACATCGAACTGGTGCTCAGGGATCAAAGCTGGACCTCCCCTTGACATCAGGGATGCGGAGCCGAGACAATTTTGGACGGCTCCGGCTCCGGTCCGGGGTTATAGATTTCGGCGTTTGGCTCCGGCTCCGGGTTCAAGTGTCCTAACGGCTCCGGCTCCGGCTCCGGGCAAAATGGGCCAGTCGGCTCCGGCCGGCTCCGGCTCCGGCAATGGCAATGTTCCCTATATCCAAAATGTGATCGAAACGTTCTCAAGGGCGTGCGAAAGTCCATCAGATACAAAAAGTGACTATGTATTTGTACGAATGAAAAATGGCGACTGGATGAACGAACGCTCTTGACCAGATGCCAAAAGCCGGTGAACCCTCAAAACTGGACTGTCTACACTGCAGTGCAGTCGTATGGCAAACTGCACTGTACTGTTATAAGGCAAACAGAAATATGGGTCAGACATGCCCGCAAACCCACATAGAAAATTAAAGATACAACGATCAAGTAAAGCTTGGGACAGCCCGCAAAGAAAAACTTCGATGAGCTAACAGCAGGGTCGTTCAAAAATATTTTTTACTTTCAAGATTCGAACCCACTTTTTACCATTATATATTCAATTCTGATTTCAATGAGCCACATTCCAAGCATCTACGACTAGCGGGAAAGATCGCCTCAAAACGGTTAAAGATTTCATGTTTCCTGGGCGCAATTGGCCTCCGGCGTTGCAGTTTCCCCGCGGTGAATTGGCCCGATTAAGGGGTGCATAACCTACCGGGTAAAGATAGCCTGGCATGACATTTGACGTGACATTATTTATTATTGTATATTGTGTGTGTGCATTGTTTGCATGTTAAAGTTTTGTTTTGTAAGGGTTATTTGACATCTACTTGTCAGATGTTTAGCACCAATGCAAATATTATTCTAAAGATAAAATTAAGCGATTCCACATCCTGATCAATCCAACAGAACAGGAATGCCCCAAGGCAGACAACTCTCTAATACTTCTCAGCACAAGAAACCGTCAATAGAAGGCAGATGCTTCTACCTATTCTCCTGCAAACTCTTGAGAGCTCTAGGTACTGATAAAAGAAATCCTGTTTCCCATATTTTACACCTTTGGTGGCTCACCAAATCCACACCAGCTTTTTACCACGTTCTGTGGGACAATTCCTGACAGTAAGTTCTAGAATATCAAACAGAGCTATGATCTGGCTTCTCAGCAGGGCCATTTCATGTGATCTTTTCTGATTCAGGCGCTCGAGAATATCAACACAAAGGCTAAGAAAGAAATTAGGAGAGCTTAGTATCAAACCAAAGGCTCTTCATAGCCTCTGTCCGGAAAACTTTAGCCTACCTGTGAAAGTTGGATGGTTTTGCTGTTTAGGCCAGGTACTGTATAATTGCCTTGCACCTTTAAGCATTGTGATTCTTATTACAGGCGGAGTGCTAACTTTCTCAGTCACAAACTGTGTTTGAGTTGCATGGCTTCAGCGCCTCTACACAATACGAATTATCGTCTCAAATTATGAAGCTGGTTTTAGTGTGGCTGTCAGGAGAGGTTGTCTCAACAAATATCTCTGTTTAGAAGACCGGAGCTCTGGCGAGCCATTTTACCTGGGACATTTGTGGCGCAAGAAGTTCGTACTGTGCATGTCAGGACCAGTTCATCATTCCAGAAGATGTAAAGACAGAATATTATAATTTTGGAGTTTAACAAAGCATCAACTGCTCAGGTCATATGGCATCAGAGGAAAGAGGAAGGAATTAGCTCAAGGCTAGAGCAGGGCGCCAGATTCTCCACCTCTGGTGGGCTCAAACCCACGACACCCAGCGCCATCAATGGTATCATTGGCTGAAGCCGAGCGCAAAAGCTAACCGACTGAGGCAACGAGACTCCAAAAAATAGTTAAATGCTTTCCATATAAGTGATTTCTAGCTTCGCCAGCATTTGAGTTCCTCCGTCGCGGATAGTCGCAGCACAGGGCCTTCTATGGCCTCAAAACTATCATAAATGCGATGCATTGATTCATTAAGTTGCAATATAGAAATCGCCCTAAATGCTGAAGTCAATTTATCATCAGCTGTGGTATCTGTGCACAGAAAGTTATATTCTGTCATGCTGGTGAAATACCATCATCCGAATCAAGAGCCAGTCCACCCTTTTGCTTTCATTCATTAAGCAAGCAGTTATTTTATTTGAACAGACCAGGTTCCGATAGAGGCTGAGCTAGCCAAATGGTCGATTTTTAAGCCTCCAGCCAGCTTATTTATATGACAACCTGGCTACAGTATTCGATTACCTGAACTGAAATATTCTGACCAGAAATGGCCCCGTTGAGAAGCTGGTATAAGCTTCCCTGGTTCAAAGTGTTCCAAGACTTACTAATGTCGTGAACGGTCCCTGAGACACCTAGTGTGAAGCTGATTGGGAAAGATTTCGTATGAAGCCTGAAAGGGTAAAATATGAAGCAGGATATTCTTTAATTAATTTTCCAAGAGCTCTTAAATAGTTCACTTAGGAGAATAGGAAGAAACACCTGCCTCCCGACGTTCTCCTATGTTGATTCACTAAACAAGGGTTCGCCTCAGGTAAAGATTCATGTTCTGTCGGGATGCCAGTGCAAGAACATGGAATCATTTAATTTCAGGTCTTTGGCTGGAATACCATGTATTTGTATTAGTTCTCCCAGCCTCCCGACCGAGTAAATGCCTGCCATTTTAAATCCCATCTACCGCTCTTATACGCACGCAACTGCCACGCTGTCTTTACGGTGGTTCTGCCTTATACCATTTAACGAGAGTTGCAACGCCGGGCGGCCTATCGCGCCCGAAACATGAAATCTAACCATTTGAGGCGATCTTTCCCACTATTAGTAGACGCTTGGAATGAGCTCATTGAAATCGTATTGAATATGTGTATAAATAAGTGGGTTCGAGTCTGAAAGAAAAAGATTTTTTAGACGACCCTATGCTAGCAAGTGTTCAACACAACACATCAGATAGGCTGATGGCATAATTCATTTTCGGCTTATCGGAACCAGCCACCCCCCTACCCAGGGCCCAGCAGCTGGTTCGCTCCTACACCACCAATCGCGGTTGGGCGGGGCAGCAACATTGCCTTCAATGTCTCTGATCGATCTGGACTGGGATTTGTTAACGGTAACTTATCGCGGAGAACAACCTCTCCACGGACACCTAGGTAACTGGTAGCGCGTGCATTGCCAGGCTAGTCGGCTGGATGATGGCTGGATATTTATCTAAGATGTCGCATTGATCGCTCTCTTTAGGCGACCCAGGTTTCAGAAATCGGCTAGTGCCGCATCGAATGACAGGGATGTTTATTGCTCTGCCTTTTAACACCTCAGTTCTCGACAGACCTAGTATAAACTACTTCACCAGCAGTACATGATAGCTCTCACACTGGGGG